>CAICTM010000186.1:0-16553 GCA_903772945.1 Seminavis robusta
AGGTACTTCGCATTCCCAACAGGAGTCACCAGCTAAGAAGGGCAAGAGTGCTTATTTGGAGAGGAAGGTTAAAGCATTGCAGAAGCAGCTTGAGGAGGGAACAGGCAAAGACTGAGAATCTGAGTTTGGAAGGAACCAACACTGATTCGGATGCTACTGATGATGAATCGGTAGCCAAAGACGATGTCCATTTTATTGTCACCACTGATGAAGGTGCTCCGATGAATAAGGAGTGAAGACGGCAATCAAGAACACTGACTGGCGGAGGTTTCAAGTTTGTCAACAGCGACAAGCTGGCAATTGCCCTTACCACGGCCACTCTTGATACATGCAGTTGAAGGGGCTGATGTTGACTGGCAATACAAAGAAGGACAGACGTACGTAATTGAGTTGGTTTTGCTTGCGGATTGTCTGATGCACCTTGCAAATTCTCACACCGGCTACCTCCCTTTCTTGCTGTGCTGACATAGGTATATAAGTCCAAGCGCAAACTGTTCATCAAGCTCTGGTCACACTATTGCAGTCAAGACCCTAATGTTGTACGCAACTATGTTTGTAACCGAATCTTTGAGCATGTCAAGAAGCTTGTCAAGGTACATGGAGTGGAAAAGTTCCCAACCATGATTGAGGTCCTGAAGGTGATCAAGCGGGATGCCATCTTGTTGCCACCTGGAGAGGGAGCCACTGAGGGTGCGAAGGCACAGCATGAGCGACTCATGTTTGTTGCTAAATGGATGTGGGATTGCCTCTTTTGCTCAGGCTGGTGTGCATCCAAGTTTTGGAGGAAGGCACTTCGCAAGAACTACATCATTCGGAAGCCAGGGTTGATGGTTTGAGGCTTTCCCTCCCAATTCGGAAGCATTTGCTGCCCTCGCCTTCGAGAATGGTTACACAGCGGAACCAGGTGCTGTGGACAATGAAGGCAACCCTACCAATGAAAGTGGCACGAGTACTTCAAGTTACCAATGGCTTCACCTTTGACGTGAAGTTGCCTCGCTCCAGCAAGCAGATGATCCGGAGGGTTTATGAAGGGAGGTACTCCAGTTCCAAGGCTGGATCTTCTGCTTTTGGAGGGTGGGGTGATAACGGCTTCGCCGCTTCAAGGATTGCAGAAGCTTGTCAAGGAATCTAGAGCCCAGGACCATGCTAAATTGTGGAGCGGGCCATCCTTGCTCGTGTGCGCAAGGACATCTACAAGATTCCTGATAGTGTCGATGCTGGAACTGAGGACTCGAAGAAGCGCAAGCGCAAGAGTCCAGTGTGAATCTTGTGAGATTGATGATTAGGTTGCCCCTTGGCAACCTAGGACCCCATCATTTTGTGGGTCCTACCCAGGCTTTTGGTGGCTTCCTCCACTTTCTTCAATTTCATTTCTCCCCTTTTAGCAGGGCTTCCAAGACGACTTTGTTACCTATGCGTCCTTGTTTTGTTGCCCCAGCCGTCCTGTTTTGGAATCATTTGGACCCTTTTCTCGGACCTATGGATCCCGTACCGTTACAGTTGGTTACATATGAGTGACCTGTTTCTCCCCTTTTACTACGAACATTATGTCATTGTTCGCTTACCTCCACTACTCTGTTATTAGTAGTACCATAACGAATTTAGCCCCAATCATATCCAACATTGTGTACTGCTTTTCTCCATTTTGGAAAACCCTACTTATAGATTTAGTAACCTAGGACTCTTTCATTTGGAAGGAATGGCTGAGCTGTTTTGGATTCCGGGGCTTGGGGAATAGCCTACAACTGCCCTTCTGTAATTAGCATCACAAAGTGCATCAACTTGTAAGCCATGTATAGAAAGGGGAACGAATTCGGTAGAGGAATAGTGAACGCTTAGTTCAACATTCTGTAACCGTTACGCCAATGACTTGTGCTGCAATTGCATCTGTATATGCCTGAGTCGATCGTCTTCAATTAGTAGATAAGAGGTTCTTGAATATTGCACAGCTGACCTCACAAAATGGGAAGGATCATTCCTCGGTGTTCTTGTACCCACCATACATAAGCGCGAGGTCAGTTACCGATTGGTAACCTTACCATCGACTGACCTGGCAATTTTGTAACCGACCTCGCTGTTTTCGCGCTACCCCATTATGCGCTTCTTAGATGTATGCCTTTCAGATTTGATTACAATTCCCTCTAGTTTTCGTAGGAAACCGGAAATGCTCCCGCCTCTAGCTGCCCGTATTGGCTGCGCCCCACCCCAAGTTCATTCCGTGCCATTGTTCCAGCGTCTCGACAAGTTCACTGGCGCTTTACCAAGGATTCCTGAGACTCCCAGGTCACACCCGGTGCCCATGACTGTGGACGAGCTTGGAGATGGCCCTGACGGTGTAGACGGCATCGATCTTCCCGATGAACGAGCTTTCCCGAAGCCTCGCAAGCCATCAGATAAGGATCCTCGTCGGCATCCAAGCCCACGGCATCCTACTCTCACGCAGTTCTATCGGAAGAAGGAGCTTAATCACTTCGCTGCCACCAAGTGCAGTGCACGGGTTCAGGCTATGGTCGACGAACCAAACGGTAAGGAGAATATCAATCAGTCGTTTCGCACCGTTCCAACTCGGCGCCATGTCTTGCTACCACTGTGGATATCGGGTTTTATGACGCGAGAGAAGTGGGAAACGATGGCAGCCACGGATGACGATGTCAAGCTTTTCCTCGAACTGATGGATGAATTCGGTTACGTCGATTTCAACGACCTTCGGGGTTATCCTTCCGACTGGGAGAACATGACAGAAGTGGACCCCCATCGCGTCCGAATGGCCACCGCAGCTCTGCTGTTCTTCGATGGTGATGCTGCTGCTCTTGTCCGTTGGGTGGGAGGTCCGCATGTGAATGCTCATCGCAATGTTCCAGAGATGCTTTGCAACCTGAAAGGGAAGATCCCTGATGACATCTACGAGGACTCCGAGCGAATCTTCATCCATGGCATCCCACGGCACTGCAATGCCGATTCCACGGAGGAAAACTTCCAGCAGTTTTTCCAGTACGGGAACCACAAGAGCTGCAAAATGGCACCCGAGAAGTCTTACAAGACTCTGGTGAAAGATGTCAAGAAGGGTTACGTCTTACCTTTCGATAAGCGTGTCATTCCCTTTGTATTGAACTGTCACGTTACCCCCAAGGAATGGTGGACTTGGACAACAAGTACAAGAAACCGAGAGTCATCTTTGACAGTTCTTTTCGTCCAACCCATTCTTCTGTTGCGATCAACGACTGGACGGACTCTTCTTATGAAAACCCAGTTGTCCGTGTGGCTATCGAACAAGAATTTAGGAAATGGCTCTGGCATGCACGGATCGACGCCGAGTTTGAGGAAATTTACCTTGGTGATGATGACGTCAGTGGTGCCTTCCAGTGGTTGAAATATCATTCCAATCTGGTTGCCATGCATACGAGTGTCCAGTGTGGTTTCGGCGTTTTCAACACAGGTGGCACTTTCGGAGACAATACAACTCCTTCCAATTGGGACCGGATTGCTCTTGCTCGTGCCTGGCTTGCTCGGTGGCTGTGGCTCAATGAGCCCAATGTGGTTGAAATGGCATGCCAATATTTACCCACGATCCAGTTCACTCCAGACCCGACGGAGGCTGAGATTGCCAGTTTTTCTAAAGCTACTCACGATAGTCAGCACCAAGGCATCCATGACAGCGATGGTAATCGTCTACCACCGCCTTTCCTTCATCATGTTGATGATTGTGCCAAAGCTGATGTGAAGGCTACTATCGAGCGAACGATTGCGTGCAGTGTCGTTAGCCTTTACAAGATTCTCGGTGAGCCCTCTCCCGATATCAGCAACCCATTGAGTTTGGAGAAGTTGGATCCCCTCCATGGCCATTTGCGCCAGATTGTTGGCCGCCATTGGAATACCCGGCGGTTGTCTATCTCCATGTTGGAGCACAAGAAAACCGAGCTCATTTCCCGCCTCGAGGATTGGCTCCGGAAGGATCGGTTCTCATTGCTCGAGGGCACTGAGCTCCTAGGCGTGTTGGAAAATCACACACGCTATGTGGTTTGGGCACGACCTTGGTTCTTTGCCCTCCAGAATCGCATATGTACCTTGTTGCAGCGCCTCTACTTCACCCAGCGCAAAACCTGGGAACGAATTGGCAAGCAGAAGGCAGCTGAATTGCATGCAGAGCTACCTGAGGCTCTCTGGAAACGAGTCAAAAACATACTGGCACGAGAGAAAGCCCTTCTGATTTGGCGCAACAAAGGAACCCAAACGGTCGATTCATCCCTGCGCAGTTCCTTGTCCAACATTCTGCATTACTTGAAAACGGATCCTATTCCGTTTGAGGCCAAGATCGGAACCATCATTCCCAGAGACCCCCATGCTATCGCCTGGGGCAATGCCAGTGAATATGGCACTGGTGGTTACAGCCCCCAACTCAAGTTCTGGTTTGACATTGTCTGGAGTGACCGTGTTCGTCGATGCCTGAAGCTGGACCCAACTTCGCCCAACTTCATCCACATCAATCAGTTGGAGTTCTTGACGATCATTCTGGAACTGGCCGGCTCCATCGTGGCACTCCGTTCTCTCTCTCCCGAGGAGAAAGCAAAACTTTTCCCTTATGGGGAGCCCGAAATCCCAGTGGTGTTGTCTTGGTCTGACAACACGTCCTCTGTTTCATGGGCGAATCGTGCCACCACCAAGTCCCCCCAGGGTCAGCGTTTGCTTGGCATTTACTGTGAATTGTTGCGTGTCTCTGGCATCAGTATTACTGCTCAGCATATTGCCGATGTTGAAAATATTCTGGCCGATTTTATCTCACGTCCCACCCATTTTGACCTCTCTCATCGTGAACGGGCTGAGCAGCTGTACCAGAAGTTCAGCTTCATGCGAAACTGGAATTCTTTCCGCCCAAGTCCTGCCTTGCTACAGCTCCTCTCTTGGAGTCTATTCTCAAAGTCTCCAATGGAGGTACCAAGTCTTCCAAGCGAGCTGGGACAGCTCGTAGCCACCAATTGCATTTCCTCGGGTTCTCTTATGATCTAGAATGGACGACTCCAGTCCCAATTTCTCCTCCAATTTTGGATATCAAAGATGCCGACCCCAAAGCTATCCAGCTGGCTTTGTGTATGTACCGGTACCGCGATGAGGACATCAACCTCACGCACAAAGGCTGGGATGAGCTGGTTGATGCCGTTAGTCATTCATTTCTGATCTACAAGCCTCCAGACGACCACGGCGAGGAGTGGTGTCCAAGGCTGGCATACAACATTCTGCCACGGTCGTGTTTGCGTTGGGGTGATCGATGTCGAGCAGCATATCAAGGCAGTGGAATCAATGTTCCTTCTTGGATATCTGCCTTTAGGTTTGCCCCAAGCCGATCGCGAAGTCTGTTTTCAACCATTTCATCAAGAACTTTCGAGGCAAGAACAAATTCTTCAAATTCTTTAGCCGCTTGGAGGATGTCTTTGCATTGCCGGCAATCTCAAAGGACCCACGGCGTGCCCAGAACCTTGTTGGAATGGCGTATGGAGACCACGCGAAGGAATATGCCTCCAAATGCAAGTTCATCCATGTTTCGTACGTGCTTGTTGAACGACAGTCAGCACTTCGGCGACTACCTGGTACAGAGCTCGAAACCATCTCCCACCTATTGAAGCAAATGGATTGAGATTTGAAAAACCTTGCTCTCTTGAGTTTAAACGCGGTGCGTTTTTGCACTACAATCATTGTTCAACTACGAAACCTTCGCACACTTAACCAAGCTGATGCTACCATGGATGTTGACTTGAAACAGGCTCAGCTTTCTGCAGTTCTTCCCTTTCTCACAAACGCTCGAAGGATCTTTTCCCGTGCTGCCTCAGAGAGCGGTCCGACGAACACAGAAAGGACAATCCTCTCAGGAGAGCTGCACGCACAAAACATCCAGGATGTATGTGGGCTATTCTTCAAGGTATCAATTCATTCGAAGTCGAAGCGTGACTTTGAGAAAAGAGCAAAACAGCTCATGATGCGCCAAAAAAGCACAGTTAAAATGCTGCCTTTTCTGACGTCTCTTCCATGTCTGTGGCCGACCTTCAAAAGCTATTCGTGCAACTGAAGGAAATATTGTCGTTGGAGTCGACATCGTCGACTGCCAAGGCACCAGACGTTGCATCGTGCGGCAACCGGCACCGAGCCCTTCCACCACTCTGGAAGCCTGAGTAGAACAATCCACCTAAGCAGCCCCCGGTGGTCAAACCGCGTCCACCAACCAAGTCTTGGTTTCTCGAGAGCAACGCAGCTGGTCCATCAAATTAAGACGGAGACGCCCCCGCATCCGGATCCAACAGCTCAGATCATCGTGCCGACGACGACTTGGAGGATGGTGAACCCTTGGGGAGGAGGGAGGATGGTGGCGGTCGCAAGGAAGATGCGGAGCCCTCCAAAGGGACAGCCGAGCCCATGACGACGACACCATGCCTGAAACAGCACTCACTTCGAACAGCTCTGACAAGTCTCAATCAGAGCACTTGGATGGCGATAAACCCACGGATGCTGACGACGATGATGATGGCTTGGCATCTCCCTCCCGATCCAAGAACAACAACAATGACGGAAGCTGATGATGAGGCAGCCAAAGACACTCATCCTGAAGATGACACTCAACCCGAAGATGACACCAAGTCCAAGGATGACAGCCGAGACAGGGAAGGTGATGTCGCTGACAGTTCGGATCAAACAAAAAGTCTGCTTTCCGAAAAAGTCAAGTATATGCAAAAGGGCAACCGCAGGAAGAAACAGGACAAAGGCAGCGATGACGAAGAACCCCCAGCATCCGGATCGAACGGAGCACCCAAGGATAGTCACAAGGCCAAGAAGAGACCAAGACTTGGTAATGATGATGACAGCGGCACGGGAGACAGCGATGCATCAATGAACAAGTCTCCGCCAGATGACGATGACGACCTTGGCAACCTTGGCAACCTTGGCACTCCTCTGAGTGGTGACAGCGATGTTGAAGAGGAGCCAACATCCAGATCCAACATTAACAATTCCATGGTAGATGACGAGGCTTGGTCACTGGATGGCAAGTCTAAGGATGTTGGCCAAGAGGACCAAGAAAAAGACACAGCTGATGCTGAAACCAGCAGCCAAGCCCGTGCAAGTGCATCTTCCAGCAAGTCCAAGGATGACAAGCAATCGGATAGCCCCGATGTTTCTGCTGCTCGGGAGGACACTACCACGGACGACGACAATGGCATCGGATGCGCTGCGCCAACAGAAGAATCACATGGTGAAAGAGTGGAGCTCGCATTCGTGCAGACACCAGGAGATGTTTTGGTTCGGTTGAAACTCGAGCAAGCGTAGCCGAGTCTGGACAGCCACTATATGACCCCAATGGCAACCAGGACGACGATGCTTTTTTGGCAGCAGCCACTTTCCAACAATTGCCTCTCCCCCGGACAAACAGTAGTTTCTCTGATGATTGTCGTGCCCCTCAAATGCTTTGATCCCAGTGTCGTCAACAAGGTCAAGGAAGCCCACAAGAAGGGGACAATGTGGAGATGGACCTGAGTGGATACTGCACAGTATTTGCTTCAACAACAAAGTCAATGAGGAGAATCCGTCCAAGTGGACATCATGGTCAATGACGGGAGTCTCCCTTTGAGGCCCCACCATCCTTGCAGATGACTCGGCGCAAGATCTCAACCAGTCTATTAGGCGCCCTCAGCTTCGTTCATCCTGGAAGGCCAAATGCTCATCATTCTTTGCTTCCTCCGCGCATACCCAATGCCCACTACCACAGTCAATGTTCCCATCGAAGCAACTTGTACAACTCAGTCACCCATCAAAGCACCCCCACCACAGCTACCAGCACTCCTGTCAAGCCATCAATAGATCCAGCCCCCATGGCAGCGTTACAGCCAAACAGTTGCTGAAGTTTCGCCACCTTCCTCTCTGCACCTCGGCATAGCTCATCGCCTTCTGCGATCCCTCGACTTCTGACTACGACTTCTACCTACAGTTTCAATCCTACCGATGGTTCAATGTCATGAAAGTCTCCTTGTTTATGAAGGAATTGGCGGCCACGGTGCTCTTGGCAATATCATCATTGTACGCTTGATACGCTCGCAGCGGAAAAAATCGCACGGATCTCGCGAGAGATCTCGGTTGAAGCGGCTGGGGCAATGCAACTGATGGGGCTGTGGGTCGTAGCTACTGTGCGATTCTGAAGTCTGCAATCTTTGCAATGATCCGTCCAATCCAGAAGACATGGTGTATTGTGATCCCTGCGATAGAATATCTGTCCTGAGCGTCCACGTGTAGAGGGGGAACTCAATGCACGCCGCCCCATAGTGCTTCAGTATCTCACAGCCACCGTGCTCGAACAGCAAATTCAAACCCTTGTTCAGCAATATCGGGAGCTCGTAGCGGCTATCATCAACAAAGACGCCTTCTAACCACCCAACCCTTGAAGACTGGAATCATTCTCAAAGTTTCTGAATGTATCACTGAAGCCCAGCTTTCCTTCCTTTGGCACACTCAAAGCAATACTTTGGCACCAGTGGAACCGCCACACCGCAGGACAGCATTTGGCTGCTATCGAAAATGCATGTCAAGCTGTCGCCACAGCTCGAAACTGATCTACTCTTATTATTACGCCAGCCTTGGCCACTGACGTTGCCACTGGACACATTCTTGCAGAAAACAGTTAAGGCCTGTCCCTAATGCGCGACACCACTTCCATTGCCAATTCCAACCTCTCTGCAGCTCAGCAAACCCATAATAGAGCATTTGCCATCCTCACTGCTGTTCCTAGCAGCGACAGTCGAGCCTCCCAAGCGCTAACCTCATCACCAACGTGGCAGAGCCCCTCCAACTGATCGAGGAATACATCCTGAGAGACTAACCCCTAGCATATGCTAGATGAGGGCGTTCGTGAACACGGACGTCATCTCCACATACTCCTACATGTACCAGGTATATTGAAATCCGATGGCCTTGGTGGAGTGGCAGCAAGGATGCAAACAGGATGAGCTGGAAATCTCGGTCTCCAGGCTTTTGTTGCTTTTCCAATTTTAAAAATGGAACCACATGTATGGACAATGGCTACCTAAAGTAACCTACTATTGGAACCGACCACATGTCAGCCCCATGTCACAAACCTTCCAAACAACTGAGGGACTTGGGGAAAATGAAGGTAGGTGCCTACTAAGATAGATGGTCGATAATGAGTTCTGATCATGCACAGAACTGGAAGAGATCATCCAATGGTCTTGGTGGAGGCCCAGGGGAGAGCCCGTCGCCTCACGGCCATCCGCAGAAGCAAAGCTCATACATGGCACGAAATGCAAGCTCTTGCATCGTACGGTACGGAAATTACTGCAAGCTCATTCCTCATACTGTCCCGCGCCACCCCCACGATCGAGACGGTGTGTACCTGGCGCCAAAACCGAGCAGAACGAAGCTACAGATCTGCTGCATGAATACCGGTATATCGAGCCGACGAAGGAAAAATTTCGTGGCCATTCACAAGTTAAGTTCGTAAACTTAGCTGGATAGAGAGAGCCAGAGCAGGCCGCTTCACATAAGGCTACGTCGGTCGAATCTGTCAGAAAGTTGCCGAGTGAGAGCTCCGCGCCAGCTTGTAGCTTCGTGGCTAAGCAATCCATCGGGCCGTTGCTAGCTAGTGCTCATCTTCGCATACTCGCAGCCATTGAACAGTACCACTCCCAGCGTCTCATCGCGTCCACATCAACATGAAGTCGAAATCGAGGATGTCCGCGCGTTCTGTCGTCTCTTTTGAATGAAACAAGCGGTCAGCATTCCAAGGCAGATGTATCTCTACGCACCCATTGGAAAGCACCATGCCCACTTGATCCAACCACCATCTACTTTCAGGGAATACCTGCTCAGCACTCCTGATCCCAACCAAGACCATATCCAAGCCATGGACGCTGCGTTTCGCCCCCCAATACCTGGCGCAGCTGGTCCAACTCCTGCCCAATGCTTCGCTATGTCAGAATCGGGTTTCACCCCAACATTTTTCCTTGGAGCTTGTGCTACAAAGGACAAGCCCTTGCCATTCACCGCCCTGCTCAACCGATAGCCCAGGCCGCAGTGACAACAATATCAACCACTGCGCCTTTGTGGGAGATCTGGATGAGCATGGAACCATGCCTCCCATCGTGGTCATCGCCCAAAATGCCTTCGATCCACTCGACAATCTGGCCACTTTGCAGAATGTCTGGAATGTACTCCCCCTCGGCGCAACCGGAGTCCAGCCTCCTGCTGCCAACGCTGACAAAGTCAATGCCAAATGCTTGACCCCCATCCCATATCCATATGTCAATCAAATCCTACAAGCCCACATGGATGGGCTTTTGACCTGGCGATACCTTATTACCGAAGTCCTGCAATCCGTCAGTCTTGTTGCTGTGGAAGAGGAAGCCTACTCCGGCTTTGTCGATTGGGTTCGTGTGTCCAGCACCGAACGCCCCGATCCCACCAACCCAGGCAACTTTATTGATCCAGAAACTGTCATGGAGTTTGTTGCAGTCTTGGGGGTTCCTCGAGCCCTCAATACACGCCGCCCTATAGTGCTTTTGTATCTCGCAGGCCTGGAACTCCCCACCGTGCTCGAACGGCACATTTAAACCCTTGGTCTGCAATATCAGGAGCTCGTAGAGGCTATCGGTGGTTGCTTTTCCATGTGAACGGGACTATGGACAATGGCTAACTAAAGTAGCGTTTTGGAACCTGTCATCCGCAGCTCGAGGTAAACAAAGCTTCAAAAGGTTCTTTCTTGCCTATGTGAAACTTCCTGAATAAAAGAGGCTTCCTTAACGTTTCAGAAGGCTTCTGATACTTTCTTGTTTTGTCAAGAGCATCACGTCTGCATTTCTGAAAAGTCATTTTACGGTCTAGAGTTCATCTATCTTTCCGCTTTCCGCTCAACGACAGTGCCCACTCTAGTTACTGTGAGTACCCGCCAAGCGGTGCAGGGGACAGAAGAGTATTGTAAGATTTCGTCCGCCCCGCGTGTGGTTGCGGCTGATGCGCTGATTGCAAAGGAGAGCCCGGTCTAGCGGCCAATGCTCTTCTGTGAGATGTCCGCAGTCTCCCCCGTGTTTTTATGGCCAGGGCACGTTGCATGAGGACAATGATCTCGCATTTATTTGCCTCACGAAAACTTGAATACATGAAAAGCCAAGTCCACGAAGTTATCCAATAAATTCAATAGATCTTGCATGAGTCAATGCAGCATGCAGCCGTTGCTGTATTTTGTAGCCGTTCCTGGATAGGGACTGAAGACGAGAGATGTGGACCCTTCATCTTCAAACTTGGTCCCCATTGGCTGGCTGTTCGGCTGATCGTACCGGTAGACGTAAGGTACGGCAGAAATAGGGCCACCTCGATCAACCCCTCGTGCGGCGCCGGTGCCGGCGGTAGCGACGGGAAACGTTTACAGGATAGGGACGGCAGACGACAGATGTAGAGCTTTCATCTTCAAGCTTGGTTGGCTGGCTGGCTGTTCGGCTGTTGGTACAAGACGTAGGTACGGCAAAGAATAGGGCCACCTCGATCAACCCCTCGTGCGGCGCCGGCGGTAGCCACGGGAAACGTTTACAGACGCGGTGTTGTTCTCATTCCAGACCACATGCGCCTCTTTGCCGTGATCAATGTTCAGGTCCTCAATGGCTTGGCCCTTGGACTGCATTTCCCATTTCACATGCTCCCCAAAGTTACTGGAGGATCGAATCAGCTGACTGCACTGCTTCACCAAGCGGAAGATGGATTGAAGGACAACCATTTCGTAGACGGGGTCGTCACTCGCCAGATGCTGCTCCCATTTGGCATTCGCGGATTTGATGCGTGGACGATCAATGTATATCCAATTGTAGTCTGGGAACTTGGCCTTGGCCTCTGGAATGGCATTGAAATCGTCGGTCAGAATCAGTATATTCTTGTGTACTGTCATGTTCTTTTGTTGGGCATGCTCCAGATACTCTTCAATCCCATGATACTTGCGGGAATGAGAACCGTGGAACACCACATCTGCTCTTCGTACATGCAAAACAGAACAGGGGGCAACCAAATTTGCTTGCTGCTGTTGCACAAAGTCAGAGACGCGTTTTCGTAGCCAGGATTGTTGTCGCGTTGCGTAGTGAACCAGCCAGTTATATTCCTCCAACCCTTTGGCAGGAGGCGTTAAGAAATCTCCCTCCCAGCCCTTGTCTTGTGGTGGGCACCGTGAGTATGGCAAGAAATAGCAAAACATATTTCGTTGCGGACAGGCGATTCTCAAGGATTCGTCCGTCTGCTTTTTCTTTACGGAGTTGTCCGCATAGTGCCATCGATCTGTTCCCATTTGTACTGGTGTCCCCGTCTTTAGTGCGTGAAAGAATCCATCGACTGACCAAACACAGGTCGGGTACACGTTGGTAAAACAAATAATTGAGCCAATCTATGGATGGAAGGGCGCAGTTTCTCCTCGCAGCGACTCGGATTACTGTACTTACCAATATTCTCGAAGTCGGCACCCCACCCTGAGGACCTGGCAGACAAAACAGTATCGAGTCAACAGCCAGCCAGCCAAGCAAGCAAGCAGCATGAGTCACGAAGATCCATCTACCAAGTGAAAAGTGCACAGCTACTCCAAAGGAGTAATCTGCCCAAATAAGTTTATAGTACGTACCACGTTCGTTTGGTGGTCATGTTCGTGCAGTCCCCCGTGACGAATTGAACCCGATAGAGTTCCTCCAGCAACTTGGCCTCCCGTTCATCGGCCATGGGTTGAAAGCATTGGTGCGTGGCATTGTTGGGTCCCATCTCCCACATGGGATGATGCGTCCACCATTCATCCACATTCATTTCGGTGGTATCCCATGGCACACAAAACGGATCCACAAAGTCGTGGACCTTCTTTGATGGTGGTTCCAACTTTATATTATTGGCGCCGCCACCCGCCGTCAATCCAGCATGCTTTTCATTGACATAGTCTTTCGACACGACGTGCGTCTTGGAATTTCCTTCATTGAGTACCTCGGTTTGACTCATACCCGCATCGATATTCACCCGTTCCACTTGGCGGTCACCGCGTTTCATTTCTTGATAGAGATATTCTCCAAACTTGCCCGTCGACAAGACGATTTGATCACATTGACGCACCAGCTGGAACGTGGCAAACAGCACCACGACTTCCAACACGGGATCGTCACTGGGTAGGTGATGTTCCCAACCCCCGACCCCTCGAAATCGCGGTCGTTCGAAATACATCCAACGATACTGTGGATACTTGGTGCGAGCTTCTCCAATGGCATAGTGATCATCCGTCAGGAGCAAAATGTTATCATGAACGCGTGTGTTGTTGATATAGTCGTCAATGGGATGAAACTTGCGGGCTTGCTTGTCGTGCAAGACGACATCGTTGCGACGGACGTGCAAGACGGAGCAGGGTGTTTGCATGCGCGGGGCTCCTGATGATTGTGAATGCAGATAGTCGTAGACTCGTTTGCGCAGCCATGTTTGAGGTCGTACCAACCATTCCAAGTACCATCGATGTCGATCATTATTGCTGCTGAAATCGGGTGCGTCATGTGTCGTTGTTGATGATGGTGTACACGACGACATGTTGAGCAAGTAACAGTACATGTTCTTTTGCGGACACGCTTCCAAGAGCGCATGGGATTTGTTGACGAGTTTTTTCGTCACGGCATAATGCCAGTGCGTGGACGTGTCGACTTGAACGGGTCGATTGGTCTGATGGGCTTGCTGCAATGCATTGGCGAGATTGGTCATGTCGGCACCCCATCCCGAATTCCACATTTTAACCATACTCACATCATCATCATGGCAAGTAGAAGTAGTTGGAAATTGCAAATGATACAAGTTTTGAAAGAATCGTGCCTTTTCTGCATCTTGTACTTTTTGAAAACAATAATGCGTGTCATTTTCCCTGCCATGTTGCCAATCTCGATGATGCGTCCACCATAGATCGGCATTGACATGCCATGGCACACAAAAGCTGTTTCGGTCTACCGAATAATAATCTTGTTTGACGCGGTATTCATTTTGCGCGTCAATCCATTCCACCATGTTGGATGGTAGTTCCGTTGCAGTAGTAGATTGTGGTTGTACTCCTGCTACTACTGGCGCTGGAATGGTGATGCGCTTGGGATAGTATTGTATCGGTTCTTTTGTAGGGCGTTGTTTCCGATATTTGCGTAGAATGGATTGTACCGAATAGGCCGTGGCCCCTGCCATCGAGGGAGGTCGATTTTGGGCGGCCACCATTTCCCAATAAATGTACTCGGAAAAAGCGTCTTGAGTAGAATCGTCAAAGTGTAACAATACATCACAGGAATGAAGCTGTATTTGCTGCAGCAGTGTCAAGAGACGAATCATGAATTGTTGTGGATCTTGTTGTTGTTCCTGTGTCGTAGGCAATGGGACGGGTGTCCATTGAGGATGTCTTTGTGCTTGCATGTCTTTGATTTGTTGATTGGTGTGTGCCAAAAGCAGAACGCGATCTTTTTGGTCTAGATCTCGTTTGTACTTGTCGTCGAGCAACTCCTTGATTTGTTGCATCGTCGTGGTGGGATGCAATAGGAAAATGGCACAGTCTTGCTGTTTTGATTGTGGCGATTGTTTGGTATTGCTGTGAGTGCGTCCCACTTGCCGTCGAATGTTCGATTTGGGTCTGACCAGATACTCCCAGTACCATCGTTGTTGCAGTGGAGTGATTGGATCAGGGATATCGTCGGGATGATCTTGCTGGATTTGATTGAAATTGGGAGTGTGATTGGTGGGACACGATGATAGAGGCAACAAGAAACACTCCAAAAAGAAAGATGGATGTTGGGAGCAGTCGGCAGTCGATTGAAAGGGTCGTTGCAGTTCTCGTCCCCACGCCAGTCCTTGTACCAATGGTTCCAGTTGAGCCGTCCACGTATCTATGGAAAACTGGGGGTGATTGTGTGGAGCAGCTGCATAAATTCCTTGACTGCTGCATTTGTTGCTGGCCAAGTTGACGACAAACTGCTCATGGTGCATCAATCTCATGAATTTGGTCTTTTGTGGATCGTCTTGAATCTGTTGAAAACACGTATGGGTGACATTCTCGGCCGTCACATCGACAAACCAATCGGGATGTGCACTCCACCAAGCATCCGTGTCGGTCTCCCAGTCCACACAGAAATGAGAATCGAATTTGGACAATGGTGACAAGACTGTTCTTGGAGGTGTAGTACTTGATGTAGCTGTACTACCACTGGTTGCATTCACTAGCTGCGAGATTTCGACAAACTCAATGGTAAAATTGGACAATACGCCCGTTTGAGACGCCAAACTGACCACCACCAACACCACGGCACAAGACACTAGTGTCACGCGACTGTACAAGTGTCGAGGTGTCGTCGGTCTGCTTGCGCTTGTTGGATCATCCTTCTTCTTGGCCGTCTTGTGTCGAAGTTTTCTAGTAGACAGTGCCATGCTATGCTACAGTACAGTACAGTACCGGTACTTCTATTCTATTCTATAGATGTGGTTGTGGTTGTGGTTGTGGTGGCTACGATGGTGGCAATCTGCAGCCGTGGAATCGACGAAGCATCAACTTCTTGGAAGATGATGGATTACATACAAGTAAGTTTGGATCCAATATCGTTGATCGCTGTTTCATACGTAACGGGACTAAAAGATTTCATCCATCCCGGAAAGCAACGGATCTGTTCCGAATTTCCGGAACTGTTCCGGTTCCTCTTCCACAAACACAAAAGGCAACGGCAAAGATCCAAGATACAGTACTTCTTTCTCATGACATTTATTTGACGGGGTTTTTAGAGTATCAGGTACGATTATTCAGATTGTAGATTATCCACTGAAGCCAGCCAGGGCCAGGCTTTCTCATCGATTCGATTCGATTCGGGCACCTCTCGTCATCTCCTCGTTTGTAGGTAGATCGAAAGATACGGTACATCGTACCATTCTGGCGTCGTTCGTTCATTGCTTGTTATTGGGATACCACGCATCTCCTGGCTGGTTGTGGAGGTTCACAAACACGGCGTTGGTCGGTGGCTTTTCTCAGATTGCTTACCGTGACATATTAGAACCTAATTTCGGCCTGATTCTTCTTGCTCCTACTCCCTCTGATCCCGTCATCCAAGACCGCGGTGATCTTCTAGGCCAGGGCAGCCATCGGGGTACTCATTGTATCTTTGATGTCTCCCTCATGGATATTGAGTGAGTCTCCGGGTTGTCCTTTCCCAGTGCGAGAAGCTAAGAAGACAAAGTACGTGGCTCAGTGCACTGCACAACGCAACGCCGGCACTTCACCCCTTTGTTGCTTCAGCTGATGGCCACTTTGCTGCTGCCAAAGCTACTGCTGTTCGCCAACGGCTCTCCCAGCTTTTGGCTCACAAGGCAGTGGTCCCAGCCCTACAGTACTCTTGTGGCTCGCTCCTTTGTTTCTGCTCACTAGATAGAGCATTGCCCTGGCTAGCTCGAGCTGCTACAATGTGTCTTTGTGGCTGGCTCTCGATTGTATTCTAGTTCCGACTAACACTACATGTATGCCATTGGCTGGGACGATAATTGTGCCCTTCTTGATCTCT
>CAICTM010000186.1:16574-95654 GCA_903772945.1 Seminavis robusta
CTCCTTTGCTCAGTTTGTTCTCCTGGCTGCTCGCTCGGCTCACGCTTTCGCCCATTGCACTGGTCCTCTGACATCGATCCATGCTCCCTCTGACTGCATTGTAAACCAAAGTTTATCAATCATCTCCCGGTTTGTTGGGACGGTTCACACCATCCTCTCCTCTCACTTGAAAGACCACCACAATGAGTTCTGTATCAACGGTTGTAGTATAGTTGGAGTAGTTTTTCTTCTCGCACATTCACCAGTTTTATTACTCGTTACGTTCAAGTACACTAAAATGACTCGGCCCGTTATTAGACACGGTCGAGAGATAGGGCTCTAGTCTAGTTCGACTTTCCAATGGCTGCCTTGGAGTCCTGGAAGCCCATGTAATTGAGCACAAATATCGCGATCCAAAAGGGTACAAAGACAATATCAAGGCCCCTTCCAGCCGGGGTAATCATGGGGTTGCATCCGACTAAGAATGGTTTTCCCGTGGCATGATGAAGATTGCCCAAAAACATGCACGCTGCCACCACCATGAACAACATGTGCAGGGGATGGCGCTGAGCGAGCGGAAGGGTAGCTCCATAAACGGCCGCCACAGCACACACCCCGCTGGATCCTTGACGTTGTTCAAACGTCATGACAAAGGCAAAATCCGACGCGGCCCGCCACTTTTCGGGGGGGGGGGGTTCAATGCATTTCTTCACACGGCCACAGCATCGTCAATCGTCAGCCAAGTAGCTATCGCTCGAACCAACCTTGCCAAAGAGATTGAAACTGACCAAGGGGAGAATGTTTCCGGTGCAGCGAGGGCGGAATGGAACATGCCCCTAATGCCTCAAACCATGCCCTTAAGCCTTCATTGAAACACCAGAGAACATGCCCTTAAATAAACATGCCCTTAAATAAACATGCCCTTAAAACATGCCCTTTTTTGAGGACCGTTCGAGGCAAGTTTTTTTTGTCTGATTCATGAGCGGAAACCGTCGGACGGTCCAGCACCTCAACCCTTTACCGGTACAGTTTTTATGATCTATTTTGCAGCTTTGTGCTCTGCGTGAACTGGAACACTGGAGCGGTATCTTATATCCTACTCAGTATTTAAAAGTATCAGCCGAAACAGCTTGGTACAGTACATGCAGTGGGTTTCTTCAGCCTCGAAGTAGATCCACCGGTACCAAACGCAACATCTTCTGACAACTGACAAGCTGACAAGCATACATGTAGCTCAAGCATGAAGATGGAATGGTTCTGCGCGCGGTTCTGCAGCTTTGTGGTCTGTGGTCAGCGCGGTCGGGTATCCTGAAGCAGTGGGATTCTTCAGCGTACACGACAGCTAACAATTTCAGCTTTTGACCTCTTCTTCAATTGCAGACTTCGCCAACTAACTGCTTCGGCAGAGTCTTAGTCACTGCTGCCTGGGACGTCCACATTCCACATGGATTTCCTCCGACGTGACAGGGGAATGTTGCACTCGTTTGCTCTTCGTAAGGTTGGAACTTGGTAGCTGGAACTCTTCCTTCCTTCCATCAATTAGTAGACTAGGCAAGATGTGGAGAAACCTTTCCATGCCAGCAGCGGTCTCTTCTCTGGCCAGATCTGGATCTTTTGCTTGGCTGCTCTTCATTGTGGCATTGTGGCTCATGAATACCCGGGCCTCGCTTGCTCGTGGGTCGTCCTCAAGCACATACATCTAATCTTTTCTGAATCGAATCGGTTACATGTAATCGACGTTCAGTTTTTGTTTGCTGTGAGTCCAGTCCGATGCTCCTCTTATCTATCTTTCGTGCGCGGCCTGGACCAGCAGGAACTCTTCTTTCCACCGTACCGGTACTAGTACGCTGTACTGGTACCCATGGGATGTGTGAGGTTGTCCTTCCTTCGCTCAAAGGCCACACGATACGGTACCACAGCCACCGCATCGCATTCGAATATTCGGTTGGGTGAAGCCATGCAGGACTCACAAATCATGCATTCCCGGGAAGCAACAGCACGGAAGACCATGAGGGTTAAGGAGCTGTTCCGGTTCCTGTTCCGCAACAGCCTAGATCCAAGATCTACTGTGAGCCGTGCCATGACCCACTTCTTTCTCATTATTTACTTGGATACCTCTCTACCGTCCCCTCTTTTATTGTCCCGCTCTCTCTTTCTAATAAAAAAAAGACAATCACCATGAGCTCCATATTTGACTATTTGACGTCTTCCGCCGTCAGTTTGACCGTGTCGGGAAACACGGGGATCAGTCCCTTTTTCACACTCTTCCTAATTGGGGTCATTGAGAAATCGGATCCCGAGTTGTTGCACATGGATGGATGGATTGAAAAGGTCTTGAGCAGTTGGATTGCAATCATCATTTTAGGAATTCTCACTGGATTGGAGTTTCTCGGCAAATGCATTCCCGTCCTCGATGAAGCCATTGATTCGATCGAAGTCTTTGTGGTGCCCGTACTGAGTATCTTTGGCTCGTTGGGGACTCTGGGATTGCTGGATGCCGCACAAGCCGCCGCTGCGGGAGACAGACGATTGCTGGTAGCGGATGGAGTCTTGTGGTTTGTCAAAGTGGTCTTGGTGTTGACGGGGATTGTATTGGCACTCTGCATTCATCTCTTCAAAATGCTCATTCGGCTCATTGGATTGACGTGCTGTGCCGGATGTTGTCAGCCATGCATCACCGTCGTCGAAATCTCCTGTGTTCTATGTGGAGTACTCCTGGCCATTTTTATTCGACAACTTGCCATTATCACGTGTATCATTCTACTGGGAGCCGCGGGGTTTGCCATTTACAAAAAGTTCTTTGAAAACAAAGAAGACGACACTCCACAAACTCATACCACTGCTCCCAACATGGATATTAATGCAACCACTACAACCGACAACAACAAACCGAATACTCCCACCAGCACACAAGCCACTAGTCCAAACCAAAACAACAATGCCCCTACAGACGTCGAAAATCAAGTCGAAATACCCGTCATTGTCATCCCATCCACAATCGACACTGCTGAAAGCAATGGTTCCGAGCTCCCACCGCCTATTCCTCCTCCATCATCCAACCCGGATTACATTGAGGTACAATTATCCACAAGTCAAGAAGAAGACAGGAATGACAACAACAACAAAAACAAGAAGGAATCCAAAGACAACTAGCTAATCAGTCCCTTCCTTCTTTTTGAAGCCACGCACGGACCAATCGAACGTCGTGGCTGCCAGAAAGAAATACGGAATACTCCTACCATTTCTAACTAATCGACGAGTCGAGCACAGGAATTAAAACGCCACGACGGATGACAATGACGACGAAAATCTCCTCGCTCGTTTGTCAAGAGCAGGCCGCCGCAATCAACACCAGTGATACGGCGCCCCCTCCCTCTCTACATCATGCTGGTCTTGCTAGCTAGAGTAGGAGCTGCGTAGTTGGTAGCTATCGAGTTGGATTGTGTAATGACATCCACCAAGACTCTGCCTGCAGGCCAACCATGACGATGTTCTTGCAGTATTTAAGCACCTACTGTATGTAGTCCAATATCATATCCAATGAGCCGACTGAATCAATGGAAGCATGCACGCAAAAACAATCTCCTCTTCTATAGCTAGCTACCGGCAGCTATCTAGCTCTCTCTGTATCTACTAGTACCTACATAGCTTGTCGAGAAGCTACCTTTTCCGATTGGATTCAATTCGATATTCAATCGTCTCATTTGACAGGAGAACAGCAGGCACATTTCGGGCAACACACATACGAACGGGTGGAATCCCTACAATCCAACACCCAAAGTGCCCTCCACATTGTTTCCAACCTCACGGCAAAACGGCAATGTGACCGTCAAATGTGCATAACCGCCTGCCGCAAGGGTACAGTACCAAACAGACATCATACTGTACTTTTAACTTTGACAAATCGCCGCTTTTGAGAAATCATTGGCAGTTCCAAGTGTGGTACCGGTACGGTACCGGTGCCATACTGAGTACTCCGAGTACTGTAGCCCTTTTTGCCATTGTGAAAAGGAGTTTTAAAAGGAATTAGAAGTCGAATGCCTAAATGCACGGAATCGTTTGTTCTCTTTCATTTAACAAAATTTTTAGGCCATGTTTTCCCAGTTTGTCATGACACAGTTGTGTTTGCATGCCATGCAATGAGCTTTACATGTACACCCTTGAAAACTACAGAATCTATCATGATTTGTGCTGTTGTATTCAACGATATTGACGCTATGGCGAAGCTTGACATCGCACCTGTCGTACAAGCTGGTATCATCACTCCAAAAGTTTCTTCAGAGTATACGGTATCCCGAAGTTCATGGAAAAGTCAACTGCCGTCTCATGATTGCTATTACTGCTTTCTAGCAGAAACACCAATCGTCACATCTTGTGAGCAATGCATGGAGGCCAACGATCTCACATATTTGCAGCGGTTTGGAATCGATAATGACAGGATTGCTCAAAAAGTTTTCACTGGGAAGTCATTTGCGCACTTCGAAGAGAAGTTTGAGGTGGAGATTTCTGGACCAACAGCAACACCCACCACCCGACACCCACTCCAATCCCCACTGCTGAGAACTGTGAACTTTGCATGGAGCCTCGTCACTTCCTTGGTTGGAGCGATGAACGATGAGGCATATCATTCCTATCTCTAACCGAAAATATTCGTGTGAGGTGAGGCATTGGATCTCATTTGCGAACTGAGGTTGAGGTATGAGATGAAGGAACTGCAAAAAAGAACCAAGAGGAAGCTTTTGGGTATTGCATCAAGTGCATTGACCATCACCATGACAAGTCAGAGATACTTGAAATGGACACTGGCTTCTCAGAGGGATTGCTCACGCTCTTCTACAATGGCATTGGCAACATTTGTATGGAGAATCACAAGCTTGCCAAGTACCTGAAACGTTATCCGGCCTCGTGGAAAGATTGAATGAGGGAAAGAGAGGCTGGACTCTTTGTGGAAAGAGGATTGGATGAGGAAAGAGAGGCCGGATTCAGAATCCGGCCTCCTGGAAAGTTGTTGATAAACCAATTTGGCTGTAGTATCTTTTATGCTACCATTCTTGCTCTTTTGATCATAGGACACTCCGCATGCTCTAACTGGGTGTAGAACCAACTGTAGCTAGCGGCCAGCTAGGTACCTGGTATGAAGCATATTGAGGAGGGCAAAAAGCTACCAGTGTATACTAGTAGTCTACTTCGTCGTTTGCTTTGTCCCTCGATTCTTTTTCAACCGTCTTGTTCCTCGCATGATCGTTGCAGCAGAGATGCAGGAAAGAATGCGGAAGAGGCCCATTTGTTCCAACAGGGCCAATGGTCCTAGCACCACCATGGTCAATATCAACAAGAAGAGTTGTACCGGCATGTTTTGTCGATGGACCCATTCTGCCATTTGGAATCCGGCAGCCACAAACTTGGCATAGCCGGTTGCGGGATCCCTGGCAAACAGGTAATCGGGGCAGACTCTTCCATGATGGACACATGCCATTCGAATGGGAGCCATGTACAAGACATGAATAAATGTATGCCAGGACATGATGCGATAGTGTTGTTGTAGCTCCATCATGTCCTTTCCCAAGATGGCTACGTAGGTCGATGCCACAATGCCATTGACCACAATGGTCCCATCGGGTGTGAGAGGAGCATACTTGCCCCGTCGGTAGGTCGTTCCAATGTTGGTAATTCGTGTGGTGGTGGTGGTGGTGGTGGCATTGTTGTGGATTGTTGTCGTGTCCATTAGAAAGAGCGAGTCTCCAACGGCAAGATTTTGGGCCGCCACTGGATGTTTGGTTCCTTCCAAAAACACCAAATGGTCCCTGGAAACGACCAAAGGTTTTGGGGCATGCTCCGTTTCAATCTCCAGATATTCCATCACTGCATCCTCCTCTACGTGTGCCATGGCATAGATGGGTTGATACTCATACTCGTACTCATCATTCTCATGTGTGGTTTGCTGCGTTTGCAGCACCCAATCTCCCACTTGCAAGTCTTTCATTTTCACCGGCCATTCTCTATCGCGGACACGGACCGTCATGTCACCGGAAAAACAGGCTCCGCCTCCTGTATCTGGTTCCGACGTACTGGTGGGCGCCGTGGTCGTACACAGAATATCCAGGGCGTTCTCGGCATTGGACGTGGAGGCATCATCTGCCACCACCTGTACGTACGCTCGAGAATCGGAGGCGGCTGTGGCTTCGCATGTCTCGGAATTGCTTCCCACCGCGCTGCCTAATGAATACACAAAACAAAAGGAAACGATGGCGTCCATGATTATTGAGTTGAGTGATCATGACGAACCGGCGACTGCATGCATGCACCTACATTACGTACCACTGGTATCGGACACGCAGTCGGCCGTGCCAAATGCATCTGGAAGATCTCCATACCGAATGGCCAAAATCAAATTGACGACTTGAATGCTGGAAATGGTACATGTGGTCTTGCTGCCAGATGCCGTGTCCGTATTGAGCTGGTAAAAGTTGAAACTGGGTTCTGTTTTGACCTGGCTAGCCAGTAGTAGCGAGAAGAAAGCAATCGTAGAATATTATTGAGTCAACAACATGCCGGACTGCCTTTCCGTCAATATTTTGTTTGATATTTCTACCGTACCACTTACTCGGACAAAAGCACTGGTTCCACTAGTAAGTTCCGTTACAGAGAGAGAGCCCACAACAGAGCCAATAGTAATGGATGCGAGCAGACAGCAATAACACAACAAGAGCATCTTCATGGTGGCTTTTTCTTCGAACAAGAAAAAAGGGAATGAGAAAACAGAACTCCCTCTCACCTTACCCATATTCACGAAGGAGTTCCTCATGAGACGTCACCATGTCACGATGAGAACTCCGATTTGAATCCACGTTCTAAAATCTATGGTGACCGTGTGGCTGTCACTGCACCTAGTTGTACCGCAAACAAACAAACAAACAAACAAACAAACAAACAAACAAACAAACAAACAAACAAACAAACAAACAAACAAACAAACAAACAAACAAACAAACAAACACGTGAGTAGTGGCAGCGTACTAGTACACTGCTTCTCCCTCACAGAATCATGGCCGTTGCGTTCAAATTTCTCTGGGTTGCCGTTGTTGCCGTTGTTGCCATCAATGCCGTCTCTCAAACTCTTGGCTAGCTACGCACAGGAAGATCTGGAACCCAATGCACCCTCAGAAGAGGATTTTGTATTCACCTATAATGCTGATATTAAGAGGTTGGTTGAGGAGGGCACGGTCACCAATGTGGGTGCTGTCTTGTCTCTGGAAGAGGTTCCCGTTGTTGAAGAAATGGAGGTAACATGCAACTCCAACATGAAAAACTTCGTCACCTATGTTAAAGTTGAGTTTGATGGGGATGCAGCCGCTTTATCTGACATGGAAATTGCCATTCTCGGCATTTTATTTGATCAAGTTTACAATGACATCTCCTTTGCCAACTGTGATGGATATTTCAGAATGACGAGTGGCGCTTTGTTAAATCCTGGAATAGGGAGTTCAGACTTGTTTGAAGTGTCAGGAACTTGCAGAGACTGCCCCGTCGATGGTGAGTATGGCTGGTCTTCAATGTTTGCAAACACGAGGCGTAGATTACATTTCATGGAAAGGCTGCCATGGCCACCTGATCCTCCAGTGCCATCCAGAACACCCACTCCAGCAAAAAAGTAATCCTTCACGAGTTCGTGGTCTACAAACTGGGCCGGATGAAGATGTTTGTCTCTGCCCTGCACTGAGCGGCAATGTTGACGATCCCAGTCCCGCAGCCCCATCTGAGAATGAGTTGCAGGCTGAACTCAATCGCCGCATATCAGATCTACGAAGGACTGGAATGATCAACAACATTGTCTCCATCTCCGCTCTCATTGAGGGTGATCTTCTAGGAAGGTTCCCCGGTGATGATCCCAGCTATGGTCTCCCCCCGTGAAGCCAATCCCCACTTCGGCCGGGTGTGGTTCCCCAAAGCTTCAGCTGCCATGATGATCTGTTCATTGGGGCCATATGCGTTATGAAGATTTTTATGCCAATGGTTTCTTTACTCGATAAACACAGAGATGGTAGTAGTTTATGCTTGCATTGGGTGTATTCTTTATCTGTATTTGTAGTGACAGATCCAGTGGCGGGGCTCCACTCTGACCTTGGAAGTCTCGGTCCAGTCATCGCGAGATACACCCGTGATTGCTGCATCGGAAGGTACCTGTCATTTCCTGTATACCCTGGTTCTGATTCTACAGAGGATCTTTATCCAAAACTGCAATCACATGTGGTGAAGACAACTACAGAGGTGTTGCTGGATGTGCCCTCAAAACTTTCCTAGCTATATTGGCGATCGAATCACTTTGTGAATGGATCCGGAACACCTGATCCATGGTAACCATAAAACTGTTGGGTGGTGGCTGGTTCCAAGAAGAAGAATGACGAAACCTCAACATACAGCATTCGATCTTGGCGCTGACTATGCACCAAGGCTACACAATGACCACACACACATCTGGAAAAAGCCATTTGCAATTCTTCATCCCTCTTCACTGAGCCAAGAGGAGCTGGCTGGGACAACTTACTTGGCTAGTTGGTGCCCTTGTGCCCTTCGGCATGGACACCAATGACCTTGATCCTGCCCAGAACGTTGCCTATTTGTCGACCCATCCCTTCTCTACAACAATAACAAAGTGAGCCTGGGTCTCTTTAGCCAACAATTGTAGATAACCTCCCTTCTCTAAAGCCCCCTTGCTATGTTAGATAGTTAGCCAACAAATGTGTCCTCCATGGAGCTGTCATCCACACAATCTTCGGGGTGGAAAAAGTGAGGGAGAACACTCGGAAGTCGGAGACACGGGACATTGATAATGCTTCAACTCGTAGTTAATAACACGAATAGACCGAATGACTAGGAGTAGAAAGGGTAAGTGGTTGTAAGTCTTTGCGTAATCGATTGATATAGAGGAGAAAGACCGGTG
Organism: Seminavis robusta; assembly: GCA_903772945.1. Lineage (NCBI taxonomy): Eukaryota > Bacillariophyta > Bacillariophyceae > Naviculales > Naviculaceae > Seminavis > Seminavis robusta. The sequence continues at coordinate 25,495 of CAICTM010000186.1, forward strand.
CAACTTACTGGAAGATCCAAGGAAAGACAACAACATTTTGGTACCAGTACTAGCTAGCTATAGCTAGCACGGCGGCTCTGAATGATGTGTGGATGTTTTCTCATGCGGAGTGGAAGAGTAGGTATTCTGCTATTGATCATTGTTGAAATCTCATAAATCGATATCATTCAATCCTTTGGAACAAACCCGACCTAATAGGTGATCTGGCTGGAAGGACAACTAGCTACTAGAGTAGACGAGAACCAGGTAGAAACAAATATCCTCATTTCGCCCCCGCGGGAGGAGCAAGAGCACCCTACCGGTACCCACGAAAAGCAGTAGATTCGGCTCTCTATCCCCGAAACTGGCGTGCTTGATTGCTGCAAACTAAACTTGAGCAATGACGGCGTAAGGTACAACCAGTTTTATGACATCAGTACGTACCTTTTCCCTCATCATTTTCTTACGTTGCAAAACTGTGTTGCACCTCTTACTGTTGAAAAAACTGATTTATAGTCCTGCTTGCAGTGGCTACGGTACAAGCAATATTTCCGACTTCTCCCATGTAGCCTTCAAGGGATGCAAGATCTAAGTATGAGTCGTTGAAAAGGCATAAAGCTGGTGGATGCGGGTTCACCATGACTTCATCGGATATGATCCCGGATCTTACGGGAAAACAGCAACCGAGGCGAAGAAAACCAAACCAGACAAGAAGGTTGTCTCTATCATTTTGCTCTTGGCTGGTCTGGCCAAAAGATAGATATTGGTCACCCCTGTACTACTGCATTCTTGGCTTGGCTAACGGTAGCTAGCATCAAGACAAAGAGAGAGACTATAGTAATACGATGAGCACTGTGACAACCGCCACAATGGACGACTTTTTCCAACCTCTCAATTTGGAGGCAACGCGCATTCATGACAATCGACGAATCAAAAAGAGCCAAGACGAGATTCCTGTGCGAAGCATGCGATCGCGTTCCATCCGATTTGCCGATGAAAAGGAAGAAGCCGAGCTCATGTTGGAAACGATACTGTTGTTTGAACCGGACGATTCGTTCTGCGAAGCCTCTGTAGTGGAAGCCGTCATGGAGGATTTTTGTGTCGAAGACGATGACGATGACGACGACGACGAATTTCACGAGGATTCTGGTAGTTCGTTTGACAGTTGGGAATTTGCGCACAACAATTGCAACCCAATGAACATGCCAATAGATGATGACGACGATGATGACGACGGTGAGCCGGCATTGACATTGGCGCAACTGGAACAGCAAGTTCGAGATCAACAAGCCAAGGAACTCTTGGAAAAGAAACAACAACAGCAACAACAACAGCAACAAAACCAAGAAGAAACAAAAGAAATTCCCGTCGAAATCATGGCCGCCATGGGAGGATCGTTCACATCTGCCGACAAACCCGCATTTAGCAGTGCTACTGCTATGAGTCCCCTCAATTCTCCTCTGATCACCAAGGAAAAATTGCGTGTCGGCGGTCGAAACCACGATAGCAGCCTCAGCATCCTCCACAACAACAACAATAGCAGCAATCTTCTCGATGGCAGTGCGAACAATCTCGACAGCAGCGCTCATCTCAATAGTAGTATGCATTCCGCAACCAATCTCGATGGCAGCACGCACAGTCTGATCCGTCGCAAAAAGAAGAAACCCTCCCGGACCATTTCCAGTCATCGAGTGGTGCCGCGCAATCCCAATCCCAATTTGCGACGCGCTCTACAGAAAAGTTCCAGTTTGCGAATGCTCGAAGAAGCCGCCGAAAATAGACGGGCCCGAGAAGACGAAATTCAAAAACGTCAAGCGGCAGAGTCGGAACTCCAAAAGGTGCAGGAAGCCCAAGAACAATATCAACGACTCCAACAAGATACGGCGGCGGCGGCGGGAATGGTCAGTGCACGACGAGCATCGTTTGAACCAAATACGAGTACCAGTACTTCCAAAAAACAACAGTCCACTCCAAAAGAAGAAGAAGAAACCCAGAAAAAACAAGCCCTCACGCACGATCACTTTGCCATTCCGGCACCCCAAAAACCAAAAGAAGAAGAAGAACCGAAACCACAAGAAACCACGTCCACAAGTAGTCCCAAACGAACGGGACGTCGTGTCCTGCCGCGTCGCAATCGAACGTTTGATGGTGCGGGTGATAGCAGTGACAAACCCAAAGCGACACGGGCACGGCCCAAACGAACCGTCTCCAATTTTACAGGACCACGCAACACGGCATTGCGGCGAGTGCGAACGGCGGAACCATTGACGCGGAAAGCAACCCCACAAGAGAGTCAGCAGAAGCCAGAAGAAGAAGAAAAGAAAGAATCTCCCAAAGAAGAAGAAGAAGAAACAACCACCAAACCAATGGTCGTCACTGAGCAGAAACCCCAAAAAGTTGCTGCCACCGTCGCCGCCGCCAAGACACCTCATCCCAAGGCAACCACGAAAGCACCAGCCGCGAAACCATCGCGTCGAGCGTCCACGATGACCAGTATCCCCACCAAGAAACCTGTAGTCGAGACGACGCCTACTACTGCTACTACTGCTATCCCTGACCCTCCGTCGCCTCGTCGAGTGTCCGCCTCGGGAGTAGCCAGTATCAAGGCAAGATTAGAACAACAATCTGCGTCCGCGGCACAACACAATGCCAAGTTGGAAGTGACCAAAGTCGCGGTAGTCAACAAGCCACGAAAGTCAAACACTACGGCTAGTACTACTACTAGTGCTAGTAGCACAGCTCTAACGACGGAAGAAAAAGCCAAACGCGTCACTGCCAAATTGCCCAAAGCAGCCACACGTGGCTCCTCGACCACGACGTCGTCTTTGGTCAAATCGGCACAAGAAAAGCGATACAATGAAATTCGGGCCGTACAGGGACTCTCCATGGTCGGCTCCAATGCGTGGAATCGCAAAACGCAACTCGTGGCGGATTTGCAAAGGGCAACTCGAGGATATCTCGTACGACAAGTCATTCAAACGGCACAAACCAAAATCAAACAATTGCAAAAACATCTCAAGGCCATGGAACGAGCCAAACAACAAGAACTGGAGTCCATTCGGAACAGTCCGGAACTGCAGGCATTGCGAGAAGAATATCAGGCTGCCACCATGACACCGTCGCAACTCGATTTGGAAAAGGAACAGCGGCAACTCCAAAAGGGCGTCACGGCCGTGCAAGATTCCAATGCCGATATTCAACAAAAAATGGAAGATTTGCACGAAAACAATCGACGCATTGCCCGGGCGACGCGGGAATTAAAGTACACCACGGATCGATTAAAGGAACGAACGGTGTGTTTGCAGGCCACGCAAGATCAATTCCGCAACAAGGTGGAACAGCTACAAGCAAAAGTGAAATCGCAAACGTTGGAACTCCAAAAGACAATACGTCAAACGGAAACGGAGAAACAAGTCGGATGGATCTGTCATTGTACCATTTTGCAAGTTCGACAGCACACGAAAATGGTGGCGTCGACATCGCAGGACACCTTTTTGAGAAAGGTTCACAAACGGGCTCAAATTCTCGATCAACTCAGCAAGAAGCGTAGCAAGGCCGCCAAGGGCAAAAACGGTGGTGACGTCAAGCCGGAGGAAGTTTGCCCCGTCATTTTGACTCTGTAAAATGAAGAGGCAAGAAACATCTCAAGGAGCAGCAAAAGGAAAGAACCGAAGGGTCGATTCGATTGATTCGGATACGCGCTACGGTGCAGCGGTTTTGCTGGCAGTGTGGCCACAATGATGCGGCACCATTCATAAACTAGCTTTGAAGTTCATGTCTCAGGACAAGAGTTTTTCTTCCCAGCCAGAGCTGTTGTGGTGTGTCTTTGTCTTCTGCTTGTTTCACTGCATGCTGTTCCGTTTACAGCAACTCATTTGCCCCGTGCCAAATACCGCTCGTGAAGTAGCTCCCGTTGGTCTTCGTTTGCCAGCCAGTTTGGCCAAAGCACCAAAGATCGATACGTACGGCACTTGTTATCCAAAAAAACACGTCCGCGATGACGCTGACGGTGCTGCCTGAGCTCTTGCCTGAGCTCTTGACCTTCTTGAGATCACTGCTCCTGCGCAGGCAGAATGCTGTTCGCTTGGTTTTCTTTGATTGCTGCTGGCGGTTTCTGGCACCATTCCTTGACACAGTTGCGAGAGGTTCCTTGCATACATGCGCCACACGGAAGAGGGATCCGTACACGGCTGGTGTCGCTTCTGAGGGCATCCTCTCACTGTCAATCTCCACGGACAGAACCAGGAAGGAGCTCGATTCGATTCACAACATGTTTTATAACTGCTTCTTATTGGCAACTGACAAAAGGGATACATTCGTCTCACTTGCATTCTGTGCAACAACGAGACCTCTACTACTTGGAACTGACGAATAGAATGAAACGGTTGACAAGAATGCACCATTACCTAGAAAGCCCCACTCATGCATCGCTTGATCGAGATCATTGGTGGCAGTGACATCACAGACAGATTGGCAAAGAGCGGATTGTGCATCAATCTTCAATCGTGCAAAGGCAACCTTGGCAGTGCTTCAGAGTTTCCCTCTCCAAGGCGGCGAGCTTCCTTCTTGGAGATGTCAGGAAGAAGGATCCGCTTGGCTTGGTTACCGGGGATCGACTCCTCACAGACTGGACCAGAGACGTACTTGATCAGTGCACTATCGTATTCACTCCAACTGGAGACTTTCAAGGACATTGTAGCTGTACAAATAAACATCCAGTGGTACGGACTTGCCTTGGAAGCAAGTTGGCGCAGTGAAGAGGGATGAAGAAGTGCAAATAACTTCTTTTCCAGACTTGTTTGTGTTCATTGTAGCCTGGTGCAGCAACGCAGTCAGCGCCAAGATCGGATGCTGTCATGGTCGTGCTTCGAACCAGCCAGCCCCCCAAATGGTTTTGTTGTTTCCATGGATCCGGTGTTCCAGACCAATTCACAAAGTGATTCGATCAACAATAGCTAGGTCGCTCCCCAGGGACAAACAAGCTGACCCCCTCAATGCTTCGAAAGTATCCATCACAATTTGCAAAGGTGAGCACTGTGGATGCATGGGGTGAGGATATGTGAGAAATTTGGACTTGTGTGATGTCACAGATTCAATGCAAGGCTGCTAGATGTTGCAGCCAACCTACCATTGTATGTTTCCTGAAAGCTGTTTTCCAGAGCGATTTGTTCCGGACCCGTCAAGAACTGTGGACTACCACTGAACTGGAGGCCCACCGAAGAACGAAAGTCTTCCACGTTTGCGCTGCACAGAATTTCTTCCAACACTGGCTCCAGAATTTCTTCCACTGGCTCCAGAGTTTCTTCCACTAACTCCGGCGTTTCTTCCACTGGCTCCGGAGTTTCTTCCACTACTGGCACCTCATCTTCACAGTATTCAAAGTACTCTTTCCTCTTGAAAGATTTGGATTTGCTCTTGCTTTTCGACTTGCTTTTGGAAGCATGTCGGAGCGATTTGTGCTTGTATTTGTGCCCCTTCTTGGCGCCAGATTTGCGATGTTTGTAGTGTTGGTACTTTTTCCCTTTGTTGCTCTTTTTCCCCTTTCGGTACTTTTTGTTGGCTAGGCCAATGCAGGTTACACCCTCAATCTCGTCATCATCGTCCTCACTGTCAAACTCGAGAGTGTTGTCATCCTGGTAGAGATCACCATTGTGATAGAGGTAGGGGTTGTAGTGTCTTCGACCATACTTTGGCACATTTTGACGTTTTGTTTTGGAAGATTTTGAATGGCCAGCGCTGGTCTTGTGATGCAGTCTACGTCCATTCCAATTGGATTGAGTGTGCATGTGACCCCGACGAGCCATCATTTCCTCAAGTACCCTGTTGGTTAACTCATCTTCAGCAGATAGGGTTAATAAATAAATGTTCCTGTTGTTGGTCCTGATTCTTGCTCTCTGAAGTGCCGGTGGCTCGTACCGATGCCGGATGGCCACCACACAGCAGCAATGCCCCCATGACTACGATCCAAAGGAAACCGGATGATATTGATCCCATTTTTGTATCCCTGTTACCACCTATGGCTATCTAGTAGTACCATGCCATAGAGTTTGAGAGACGGTATTGATAGCAACACACAGTCATGCAACCCCAGAGAAGTTTTGTTTGTTCGTTTGATCACCTCGGCAGGTAAACTGCCTGAGTTCTCAACCCCTTTACCTCGGCAGGTAAACTGCCTGAGTTCTCAACCCCTTTAATGCTATTTCCTATTTCCTATTTCCTATTTCCTATTTTCTATTTTCTATTTCCTATTTCCTATTTCCTATTTCCTATTTTCTATTTCCTATTTCCTATTTCCTATTCCGGTGAAGCCAAAGTATAAGGATAGAGATAGTCATAAGCCAACAAAACTGAACATTGATGATTCAATACAAGTTAGGGGTAGGAATAAATCATTAGTATTTAAGGTTAGTGCAATCAGCACAACAGCACAATAAGCCAGCAGGAGTTGTAAAGGTTAGAGTTACAATAAGGGAATGGCAGCTGGTAAATTATAGAGTAGCGGGCGGCAACACACGACGTAGTCCGTAGTCGGGTGTTGTCGCCAGGGCTAGCTTAAAAGAAGGTTGCAATGAGGGAATGAATGATACCGGGCGGCAACACACGACGTAGTCGGGTGTTGTCGCCAGGGCTGACTTGAAAGATGGGTGCAATCTCGAACATGATCCTCCTTCTTCTATCTGTCTTTCTGCCGAGGTATCGCAGCTCCCGCTGACTTATTAAGGTGGTGGAACCCAGGATGTAAGCCAGCTTTAGTCTGCGAAAAATAGTGACGTTCGAAACATAAGATCTTTTGCATATGTACGGAATTTGGAATTTCGATGGGTGGTAATATTCTAAAACTCGCCGGATTCTTGGTCTAGCTTCGCGCACCTCTGTGCATAAGTCTTTCGATTGTATGTAGCATGAATGAAATCCGTTAGAGCAGGCCGAGTCGTCATTTTGGAGCCAAATCTTCAACTCGTTGGACCCTGCACAACTCGTCAGAATGAAGAAGCTTCACTCAGCGCACATTAGTTAGCGGCAATTCAACATCTGCGTTTCGCCTGAAGATATCACTATGACAACTCCCACACAACGCACCAAATGGAAGCCATCAGCTAGCAGTGAAATAGCAAAGCTTAGTGCAAGTGGCACTGGTTGGAATAAGCTGGCTGGAGTAAACGAATGTGTTCCTAGCACTGGAAGGACGACTCGAAATGCCAACAGCGGTACCAACAAACATGGGAAGAGACTCCTGTTTCAGGACGATATTGTAGCAGACGAGGTTGCAACCGAAGGAGCAACTACAGCTGAAGAAGAAGAGGCTAGCCACCGAAGAAGACGACGACAATGAACTCACCGTCACTGATTCAATACCAAAGCCGCAAGCCGCCTCCTTTTGGAGACGACTCAACTTGAAAAGCTAGTTGCGATTTTGCCAAATGCCCTCATTGCATTTGACGACAAGCCAATGCCATTGATAATGAACGTGCACAACTGCGGCATTGTTTCACAAGTGCGACTGAGATGTGCGAACGAAGAATGTGATTACGTCTACGAATTACCAATTCCGGCAAAGACAACAATGCATACCGACGACAAGAAATACGAGAGAAGCACCGATTATCAGCTCAATCTATTATTCGTCCTTGGGAACCTTGCGAATGGTGACGGTGGAGTAGAAGCCGGCAAATTGCTTGGATTGATGGGGCTACCGAATGATACCACAATGGCGGGCAAAACGTTTCCCACCATAGAGCGAAGGATTGGCCATATCTTGCGCGAATTGAGGGACGAAATCCTGATGGAAAATCTGGACGAGGAAGTCAGACGATCAACCACGGAAGAACATTATTTGGCGTGGAAGATGTCAATCCCAGAGCAGCATAAGGACCATCCCGTCAAGATCAAATTGAAGGGATCGTACGACGGCGCTTGGCAGCAGAAAGGATCCGGCCTTCTCTACAATTCATCGTCTGGCCACGGTAGTTTGGTTGGTGCCATGACCCGAAAGGTTGTTGCGTTCGGTCAAAAGAGCAAGAAGTGCGGCACATGCGAACGGCATGAAAAGGATCACCCTGATGCCGATACTCGTCCTGATTATCCAGAGCACTATTGTCCCCGCAACCACGATCCAAACGATTCTTCTGGTGCCATGGAAGCGGCTTTGGCCTTGGAAATCGTGACTGATCTATACGACAATAAAGGCATTATTGTAGAGCTCCTTTGCTGCGACGACGACTCGTCCATTCGAGCTGATTTGAAGTGGTTAAACAAAGACTATCTTATCAACAACAACACTACCGTTCTACCGCAGGTTCCCAAGACGAAAAGGAAAGAATAAGGGTGAGCTTCAAGACCGCCCCGACAAAGGGAAATTACCCGGCCATATTCCCGAGCCCAAATTTTGTGCTGATCCCAACCACCGCCGCAAACAGTTGACCGGGAACTATTCGTTGGATTTGGCCAAGGTTGCCGACAAGAAGACAATGACGAGGTTGGATTCCATTCATCTTGGCAAGAATTACGGTTACATGGCCCGCACACTCAAAGACCGGGATGAATCCGAATTTGTTGACGTTGCTTGGGCCTGTTTGGAGCACCATTTTGATTCGCACGACAAATGCGGTGATTGGTGCGCTCGCTGCAAGGCAACGGAAGCTGAGCAACTTGCTAGCAAGAAGTACTACCGCGACAAGAAAGAAGATGCGGAACTGTACGAGCTGCTAAAGAAGAAAATGGGGCGCTACTGTGAACTTGAGCGACTGAGAGAGATTGCCCACGGCTTGGACACGAATGCAAACGAGTCATTCAACAGCGTCTGTACCTGGTTCGCACCCAAGAACAAAGTCTTTTCCGGGTCCTGTTCGCTAGCCAACCGTCTTGCCTTGGCCATCGGCATCGTCTCCCTTGGATATGTCGACTTTTTCAACCGTCTATTTGTCAAGCTCGGCATTGACATGACTCCACACGTCCAGCATTACCTGACGTTCCGACAGGATGCTAGGCAGAAACGATTGGACCGGCTGAAGACTCCAGAGTACAAAAAATACCGGGCAGAAAAGAAGAACGAGAGGATCCGTATTGAAACCATTGCCACGAAGAAGTCATGGGCGAAACGACACAAATGCTACCGCCCGGGCATGAATTTGGATCTTCCGCAAGAGCAGCTTCCTGCTGAGGCGGCACGGATCGATGCGAGAATGCCGCAAAACGGCCTGCAAAGAAGAGGAAAACGACAAAGACGACAACTAGCAAAGGAAAGTTTTGCCCGTTCTGCGGTAACAAGGGGCATGTTTCGACCAAATCCAAGAGCTGCCTCAAGATAGGCGATTCCAAGGCTGAATTGCTGTTCGATAGGTTGACTGGGAAGCTACTATCAGAGCTGGCTGCCAGCACTCCAATTGCAGCTTCTATTCCAGGTGCTAGTGCTTCTAGCCAGGCAGCTAGCATCCCAGAAGCTGAAATTGAGGAGGAGTAAGCCCAGAGGAAACAGCTCAAGATTTGGCTAAAATGGTGGAGGATGGAACCAACGATTTGGCTGATTTGGAGTGCATTCCCTTCGATGCACTTGATGGAGACAATGAGGAAGACAATGTCGGAGCCCTTGATGATGACAGTGACAGTGATGCTGGCAGCAATGCCATCTAAAGTGAAATAGCTAGCTAGCTATCTTTGTTCGTAATGAAGCTTGTTGCCACGACGTACTCTAGAGTAGTTTGTCGACTGTTGATGCCGTACGGAGCGAGCGAACGTAAAGAGATGTTTCCTTCAACTTTCAACATACATGTCTAATAGATATGAACTCACATAATTGTTCGAAATTCTTGGCCGTTGTAAAAGGTTCAAAATTTGACACTCACAATTTCAAGCTGCACGGTGACTGGCTGGCGACTGGCTGGCGATCCATATAGTAAAATAGTACAAAAAACACGTTTTGTGCCTGTTCGCCGGATTTCGAATTCGGTCAACAAAAGAAAGCAGGATTCCTCCCGTTGCTGAGGAACAAGCAAAACTGCTATCAGGTCGAAAAATCGACTGTGTGTGTTAGAGACCTCATTCTCTTGGCGCCTGCTCAATATAAAGCCCTACAACCAAACGTTTATCTCTTCCTTATAGTGTAAGGAAGAGAGTAGTAGCTGGTTGCGGGGCCATAGCACCAGCGGGCAACAAGATTTATCGGCTAGAAAGCAGCGATCGAAAGTTTCGATTGCCTTCTGTCGCTCCAAGATAACAGAAAGGTGGACCGGAATAATGGCTGTTCTTCCGCCATACAATGCTCGATACTACTATTACACAGACGTCCTGCATTGATAGAGGTTGAATCGACGAACTATCCATCGATTACAGCTCACCTTTAGCAGCAGCTGGTGTTGGATCGATTGTTTGTTGTTTTACTAGATCTCTCGCGATGAAATTGGTGCGAATATTAACAGCTTAAAGCTGGCTTACATCCTGGGTTTGACCACCTTAATGCTATTTCCTATTTCCTATTCCGGTGAAGCCAAAGTATAAGGATAGAGATAGTCATAAGCCAACAAAACTGAACATTGATGGTTCAATACAAGTTAGGGGTAGGAATAAATCATTAATATTTAAGGTTAGTGCAATCAGCACAACAGCACAATAAGCCAGCAGGAGCTGTAAGGTTAGAGTTACAATAAGGGAATGGCAGCTGGTAAATTATAGAGTAGCGGGCGGCAATACACGACGTAGTCGGGTGTTGTCGCCAGGGCTAGCTTAATAAAAAGAAGGTTGCAATGAGGGAATGAATGATACCGGGCGGCAACACACGACGTAGTCGGGTGTTGTCGCCAGGGCTGGCTTGAAAGATGGGTGCAATCTCGAACATGATCCTCCTTCTTCTATCTGTCTTTCTGCCGAGGTATCGCAGCTCCCGCTGACTTATTTTATTTGGAGTTACTTGCATTCAGACCGAAGTACTGTATGGTCACGTCAAATTTGGGAACTCAACGGCCGGTCTGCCTATTGATAGTAGGAGGGAGAAGCAGCAGACGAAAACTTTTACGGAAGGACTCGACTCAGTCACTCGACTCGTCACTCCAGTAATATAATATAATGCACATGTGACTACAGTCGTGACTTCTGTACTGTCGTCGCATTGGTGCCATAGCGAACTAGTAACTTCTTCTAGCTTGTCCGACAGTTTTTTTTTCTGGCCAGCCAGCTTGGACCAATGCATGCATGCACCAGCTCAATGCTCAGATATCCGTTTACTTCGGCATCATTACGGCATCACAGCATCTTCTGGTTCTCCTCTTTTACTGTACCCTACTACCTACCGCAATAGTCACGAAAGACCCATGCTTCGTGAATCAAACGGTCCATTCCAACCCTCTTCCACGGTGTTTAGTACGGTACTATACTTGTCCATAGGGTTGTCACGAAAGGACCATGCTTCGTGAATCGAATTGAATCGAATCGAATCTTCAATCGAGTGATGAATCGAATTGAATCGAATTTTTTAGAATCAAACGGACCCTCTATCCAACGGTTTGTGGAGAGCCGACCACGTACCGGTACAGTCGTACCAAACCAATGCCGCCAATGGATTAGACACCTTCCCACTCCACCTTATTGTCTCAGTTGTGGACGCACCAACTTCCTAGCTAGCTAGTAGTCCAAGTTGCTGGACTGCTGCAGGTGCTACCATTCATCATTGCACTCGGATCATCACCTTTTTATTGTTGAGCCACAGTCCAGCAGAAGAATGATCTCATTATCCTCCCTCCCTCTGGTGACACCCTTGGCGCGATGGATGTGGACGCTGGATGCCGAGGACTCCACAACAACAACAGCAGCAGCAGAAGACTTGTATGTGACGTGTCTCCATCAAGTCGAAACGTTGGCAGTGTACGATTTTGCCACCAAAGGATGTCTGAGTGTGGCAGCGTCGCGCATCCTGGGGATTGGGATCATTGTGGCCGCTTGCTTCAACAAGGCTCCCACGCTCATGAATATGCTCGAAGCACAATCCGCCGAAGGATTCTCTCCCATGAGTCTCTACACGGAAGTCTTTTACTACATCAATTCCAGTATTTACAGTGTACAATTGGGGTATCCGTTCACGGCGGTAAGTTAGTTTTGACGAAACAAGCAAACAAAATGTTGCAGTACTCTGTGGGGTATACATCTATCTCATCTATCTTACCTTACCGGTATCTATGTTATCATGTTCTGCATGCAGTACGGTGAAAACCTGGTATTACTGATCCAAACCATGGTCCAAGTGGTTCTCATGTGGAAGTTTTCCAAAACCAGTCCCCGCGAACAAGCCATTGCCACCCTGCTGGGCGTTGTCTATTCGGCCGCCTGTTGCTTTTTGCCGCAGGGATACCGGTATCTTTTGCACGCCATGAACGACGTCATTATCATTTACTCGGGAGGATTGCAAGTCATGGAAACGTACCGGGTCAAACACACGGGGGCGCAATCCATTGTCACGACCAGTATGAACTTGGCGGGAGAATTGCTCCGGATTTTTACCACGTTTGAAGAAGCCCAGGGAGATTGGAACATGATACTCAATTTTGCATTTTGTGCCAGTATCAGTGTCATGATGTTTAGTCAGTACTGGTGGTATCAAGCCAATACCGACAAATTTTACAAGCAACAACAACCGCAACGTCAAGCAGCACTCAAGACGCCGTCGGACGAACAGAGTAATAATGGACACGCATCGATCCACATTATGAATTCTGCAAGTAATGGAAGTCACGACAATATGCAACCTCCGGAGAGCCTCAAAGATCTCAAGTCAGAGTAAGTCATGTACGTTGCTTGCTGCTGTTTACCGCAGGGAGACCGTCGGCTGGCTTTTTTCAAACGACACATATTTTCTCTCATCTCTGGAGGATTCTATACATTCGTACGTACGTACACTGGCTGGATGATTCGATTCGATTCAACATACATCTAGAGCCCCACCCAAGGTGCTGGAGGACAGGTTCAGTAGATCACCGCTCAAGATTGACGACAAATTTGAGTAGAAACCAGCCAACTGGCTGCACTCAACCTTTACGACCGTAGCCTACTGTCCGTAGCTACTGTAACGCCGGATTGTCCGCACAGGACGAACGGCAACGATAGGGATTCCAGTAATATAATACTAGTAATAAGCTCATCTTGAACCGAAAACCATACCCTACCTCTAGAGCTAGCCAGATGGCTTGCAGAGCTCCCGTCTCGACGATAAGCCGTAAAATCAAGTTTTTAAAGAACCCTCCTCACAAATCTAGCTAGATAGCTATTCCGGGCAAAGCAAATGCCAAACACGAAACTTGGATGTTTGGAATGCATAATGCATGTCTCACATCGACGGAGAGGGGCTACGATACACTAAGATTCTTCGAACGGGAATAACTAACTGAACCCCACACACTACAGAGATTTATCCTTTGAGGGCTTGTGACGAATCGAATCCAGCAGCACCCCTCGGTAGGACCCGTGCTATTTGAAGTTGTCTTTATGATTCGAGAAAAGGATCAGCTCCGCACAAAGGCGGCTGTCATCCTGAACCTTTGCCGGGGCAGAAAGGCAGAAAGTGGGAAGACGGTCTTCAAGCCAGCTACCGTACCGTAAATGGATTCAGTCTCACTGCCTTAGTCTAGTTTAGTAGAGAAGGGATGGATTGCCTATCTATCATAGTAGGCAAAACGCTGAGCTTGATGTCATTCATTGGCTGGTGGCAGCCTAGAATGCTGCCATCACTATGCTCTTTCTTGATCTAGCTTGGTCACTGGTGGCGGTGACATCATACACCAAATTGGAAAGGGCGTATGCATCATTCTTTGAGCGAGCACAAGCAACCTTGACATGTCTACTCCAATAACGCCCTCACCGAGAAGTACAGTATCAAGAATCCTTCTTGGCCATGTCTGGACTTGGCTGGGTACTACGGTAGCTACGGTACGGTAGGGAGCCCTGACAGCCTGGAAGCTCACCTTTGTGATTCTACAGGTAACTAGCTAGGCTGCTGGCTAGCTTGAAAGTAAGACTTAAGTACTGTCGTCGCATTGGTGCTACCGGCCGTGCATCGAGAACGAGCCGGAATGGTTGTTGTGTTGTGCTGTACTGTGCTGTAGTTTGTCGTCTGCAACTAACTTTCTAAAGTTTCTTGGTCAAATGATTGCCCCCATCTTGGATTGTTGCCTCATGTCTTGTGCCGTCATGTAATGACAAACCAAGCTACTGCTTGTACAGCGCCGTGCCGACACGTGGCGACAGAGTCCTTTGGGTCGATTGTAAATGATGGAATTCAACCAAGTCTCCAAGTTGTCGTGAGCAACGTCGGCAAAATAGGGATCCGAGGTGTGTCTGGATAAATTGTAATAGTTGACAAAGTATCCCATGGCCCTGCAGAGAAAAGAAGGGCGCAGTTCTGTTAGCAAGAGACATGTTCCGGAGCGAATCGAATCACTCAATGGCAAAAAGCAGCTACAACTTCTTACCAATCACTATGGAGACAATAGCCCGTGGAACCATCGCTGGCCCAAGACTGGTAGTCTCGGTAGGGTTTGCTAGTGGCATATGCCTGCATGAGATCTATCAGTGCCATTGGACGTTTCTGTGGCTGCTGCTGCGGCTGCTGTTGTTCTTGGAACAGCTTGTATTCTCCAATTTGATTTTCCGCCAGTCGCTGGCAGACTGCCTTGTCCTGGTTCGAATGATCATGGCTATTATAGGAAGCAGAAAGATGGCGACGCCCGTGTGTGCAATCGCCCAAGGGTCGTTGCAGTTTTTCCAGAGACGCCTTGTTGAGAATCAACCCGAATCCTCCAAAAGCAAATGTAAAGTTGAAGAGGTGAATGGGTGTCCGGACCAAACAGCCCGCTCGTACCAGTGGATCCTGTGGCGTGTCATCGCGATAGACTTGCGCCAGTTTGTGAATATTGAGATACGTGTCATCGTCGACAATGGCCAACAAGTCGGGGAGCGTGGCATTGTTGTTGTTGTTTTGTTGCTGTTGCTGTCCAGCACTATACATGGTGAGTGCCTTGTACAGTCCATGAATGGGCCGTCGTTGGGCACAGAGCCATCCCACGGGAGATGCCTTCTTTTGAAGCCAGGGAATGCTGGCAAATTGGTTGCGCATGAATCGCAAAAAGTGTGTCGATTCGGATGTATCGCCTCGTAGATTGGGTTGTCGTCCACAAAACTTGGAGATTTCAAAGACTTGCTGGTCGGTAAGGTCGCGGGAACAGTGCGGATCGGCATCGTCATCTTCGGTAGCCTGGATGAAATGACGGACATTGGGATGCGCTCCAAAGGTTGCCCGTTGTGCATCGAGTAGATCGAGTCGGGCATTGGAACCAATCGATAAAATGTCAATGACAAAGGACGACGACAGAGCTGCTGGTTGTTCTGGTGGTGTGCCAGGTGTACTACCACTGATGGTGGATTGTGCATCACTCGTATCGCTCGTCGTCATTCCCCATTGCGATGCCAATTCCAGTGGAAGCGTCGATTCCCAATCGATATCCCAAAAGCCCACATCTTCCATCTGCGGTAACTTTCGTCGTTGTGTATCCCCATGTGCACGTCCCCCCATTTGATAGACTACCAGCATGTATGCCGCCAATAGAGGTATCAGGAACTCTAGTTTTCTCCTCCATCCTTTCTTGCTACTCTTGCTGTTCTTGTCTTTTTGCTGGTATCGTGGGATGCGGTGGTTCCGTCGTCGAGATCGGGGCGTCGTCGTCATTGTTGCAGGTTGCTCGGAACGGAACGGTCCAGGAAGGCTTCCTTGTGATCGATGCTGGGCCGCGGATGCGTTGCGTTGTGCTTGCAAAATAGTGCTCTTGGAGGAAGGAAGAAAACAAGGAGGGCATTGTTCGCGAGGTGCTCCTGGAACACAACAGAGCTCTGAGTATGTAGACAAAACAATGCCAGGTGCTGGCTCAGCTTGTGAGTAGAAGTAAGTGTGCTTCCAAAGATCATTGTTTGTGAAACATGCATCCAACGCGGGGCGACGGTGCAAAATTCCGTTGAGGCCGACATTCGTTTCAACGGTCAGCATCCAACTGCCAACCTTCGATTTTCCATTCGGTGGAGCTGCACCAAAGGTGATCACAACGCATCGAAAGCAACAGTTGGCGACCACTTTTTTCTCGATACAACCGCTGGCTATCTAGCTACTATTGGCGGTGCTACTGTACGCTATTGTGTCTAGTTTACAGCCCTATGGCACACACTTCTTTGCTGTGTAGAGACAACTGTTCAACTGACCAACCCAACTCTAGCTAGCTAGAAAGAAGAGAGTTATAAGAAAGAGAATCGGTGCCAACTAACGTAAAAGCAACAATAGAACGCAATGATGCAAGACAATGCTGCCATGTGGGATCATCTTGCTGCCGGTGGTCCACCAGGCCAAGCCGCCGCCCACCCACAACCGATCGTGACCATGTCCATGTTGGCGTGTGTCATGTGTGCGAATCAGTTTTCCATGTCGGGCAAACTCAGCGATCATCGAACTCCTGTCTTGGCCGTGAATCCATCGGCATCGATTGAAGGTCCCTACTGTATTGCCTGTGCGGGAAAACGAGAGGGATTGCGTTCCTTTCAAATTGACGAAGCTCGCGTCGCATTGGTCAAGTTGATGCATCAGCAATTGTCCACGGGAGCGGCATATGCTTATGCGGCGTTGCATCATCAACAAGCAGCACAGCAACAGCAATGTGGTCTAGACAACAACAATACCAGCAATACGAATACTGGCATGCCTCCTTACAACAATAGCAACCACAATGGCAGTGGATCCTCCTGTGGCAGTGGAAACACCAACAACCACAATGGCCATGCTCCATACAACACCTATCAGCAGCAACAACAACAGCAAGCCAAACAAGATGCTCCTGGTTTACTACGAGTAGCCTCAGAACCACCGGGTCAACAACTCCATGCCAACAGCAATCTCTTTTCCATGGCCCTTCCTCAGGAACAACAACAGCAGCAGCACAACCATAACAACAAGCATAACAACAACAACAACAAGACATGGTACAGCAAACCCACTACCAATCATCACAATCATCACAACCACACCAGTAACAAACGCCAAAAAGTCAATCCATCCAACTATGTCAAGACGACCTGGTCGGACGAAGAAGATCGCATTCTCATTCAAGCCGTCACGACATCGCCGGAACAACCGTTTACCCGGTGGTCCGATTTGGCCAATTTACTGCCCGGTCGCATTGGAAAACAGATTCGCGATCGATGGCTCAATCATCTCGATCCCAAAATTGATCGATCGCCCTTTACCAAAGATGAAGACTACAAACTCTACATGGCATTCAAAAAACACGGCAAACGATGGGTCGAAATCTCCACCAAGTACTTTGACAGTAAACGCTCTGAAAATCATATCAAGAATCGATGGTACAGTGCGGCATTCAAAAAGTTTGTCAAGGCGGAATGGGGGGAAGATCCATTCAATAATAGTAGTACAACGACGACGACCACTGCAACGACTACGACCAAAAAGGGAAAGGAGGAAGCAATCATCGCCAACGCCAGTACTAGCAGTAGTAAGCAAGAACCACCAGGGGCCGAAGAACGACAGGATCAAAGCAGTGAGTTGTTGTTTCTCGAAGAGAAAAAGGAAGCGTCCAACTAGACAGGAGGTTCTCGTGATGTTTGTTCATCTTTTGGGAGAGGGGGAGAGAGAAAGGAGCACCCACACTTGATTGGTTGATGCATTCATAAACTAAACTCACGTACTAAAGAACTGTGACTTGGTTGCTCGTATGCATACATGTAGCCACCGTGCCTGACATGCGCACCGATACGGTTTGGAGATAGATGACGTGATGGCCCATGATTAGTTCCAAAGCGTCCATGGACAGCCACTGCCTGACTGGCAATGCCTGTATGCTCGACCTTGACTGGTACCATGCAGGAGCCAGTCAATGCAAGTTCTGTCATTGCTCGTGACGACAGCAGGCAGGGTGAGCAGGAATTGAAATTCTCGCAAAGCCCGCCATCGCAACCAAATTCTAGCTACGGTGCCGTGCTACTTACTGATAGCATAAACATGCAAATCCGCTCTCTACTGAAAACTTAGACATGTACTTGAGCACCAATGAAGGGCCCATGGGCTGGCTTGTCCGTGTGGGCGGTGGCTGGGAGCTGAGGAGGACACGTTCTCTTTCATCACATGGAAACTTCAACTATTACACAAGTTGGCGCTCACAATCGCACTATCTAAGCCAAAGGTACATGTAGCACTGCTGACCAGGCCGTAGAGACTGCCGTCCGCAGCTGGGAGTTCCATCGCTCGAACATCATTTGAGCGCTCCGACTACTCCATTTGGCTCTGTCCTCTCGTGACATTTTGCTACTCTTGCTAGTAGTTTCCACCGTAACCAAAACCAAGGTCATAATCGTAGTCATAGTCGTAGTCATCACCAATGTAGCTACTGCGCTCGTCGTCGCTTTCTTCGGTGCCACCTGCACCATCTGATGTTTTGACGGCATTGTTGATCTTCTTCTCAAGCATTTGTAGAAGGGCTTCAATCTCCTCATCGGTAGGCAAACCGGACTCAACCCTCGCAACGAACTCCTTGCACGTCTTGCTCTTCCGCATCCAACATTCGTGGTCCTGGTTTTGAATGCAATATCCAAAACGACTGCAAATGGCTTTTTCAGCTCGTTGCATTCGTCTTTGCATGATGCATGTATGCAGCACATCATCTGGCTCCCCTTCACCCAACTCGATATACTTCATTCGAGTGCATCGATGGTACTCTCGAGTTGGAAAATGGCGATCGCCATCGGCCGCCCAGGGGTCGTTGTCGTAGACGGCCGAGCCATAGTCAATGCAAGTGTCAACGATAGATGCATGTGAAAAAATCAGGTCAAGGAGCCGAATACGCAATGCTTTTTGCTCCTGCAATCTCGAGATCAACGCAGAAGCAGAGGTGTTGCCTTCATCCGCTTGACTGTCGCCGTCGACAAAGTCAACGCAGTCCTGATTCTTATCCATGAGAGAGGCGGGCAATGATGCCGCTGATAACGCCGCTTTCGTCACCTCGAACCTTTGTTGGCGGCGAGTTTCGCGAACAGCAGCCTCCAAAGTGAGTTTGCCATTGACAAAATCTGCACGTGGACCACTTTTGTAAATGAAAGCATCTTCTCTGTCTTGATCGGTTAGCCTACCCCATGCACGTGCCGATGTCGGTACGCCTAAACGCGCGTAGTCTCTTGAAGCATACGTAGTTTCCGCGTATGCACTACTGGGACAGTGCTTGTCAAAAAGCTCAATCCTATCCTTTCGTTCCTGCCTGATCTCTCTCACGACCTCTTCCGCGCTTTTCCAGCAGCATGCATTGGGACGTGTTAGGAGCAGAACGATTCGCTGATCGTACTGCGTATCGTGATGTTGGGAGATTCCGTACTGCACCGAATCAATGAATCCTGGTTCACAGAAGGCGGATATAGTTTGGGAGATGCACGCTGCAACGTCAAGTGAGGAGACCGCCGAACTGTCTTTAACTCTCGAAGCCCGGAGTATTCCCGTAACATCACAAAGACAGTTGTGAACAACAGTGCCAATCAGAGGAACTGCTGCCTCACTTAGCTCGCGATGCCATTCAGAGACTTCTGCAAGTGAGAAGGTAGGAAGAAGTCTGCTCAATTCTCCAAAAACTTGGTCTGCCTTGAAAAGGTGGGAATGGTATGTAATTGCCTCTGCAATCCATCCGACGCTGCACCCTCCCATTTCCACGTAGAACTTCACAGCAAGTTCGAGTTCACTGCCGCGGTCTCGGTATCGGCGGTTTTTAAATAGGCTCTCGCTGGTCTCATCACAGGCTGATATCGCTTGGGCAATCTCCTGCTCTCGCGTTGTCCTTCCACTTATCACAGATGACACCAGTTCTTCGCAGGATTGCTGGCTCGTACCTTGGACAAATGCCAGACACGACGGTAGTGTTGAAGCTCTGGGCAGTGATGTGGTCACCCCAGAACGTCGGAGGAGCGCTTGAAGTCGAGCTTCGCGGTAATTCCCGAGCAATTTTTCGGGACAGCCGATGCCCTCATCCACATAGCGCAAGATTGGATGGTGATGAGGCAGTTCAGAAATGCCGCCCAAACTGGCGAGCTTGTCCACAACGTCTGCCTGCCGCGCAGCCTTTTCTTCCTGCAACGCTAAAACAAAATCTTTCTCGCTAGGGAAACAGCTTTCCCCCTTGATGAATTGCTCAAAGCGCTTGTCGCGATAGGAGAAAGTCATTGGCAGATCTGCTTCCGTCACAGCTTTCTTCAGCTTCGCTCGGCGCAACCCTTCTCGATATGACGAGATTTCTGCCTTCAGTGAACCAACCCCGTATAAAACAAAACTACTCTTCTTGATTCGTTCTTCCTCTTCGTTACTCAAAGAGGGTGTGTCTCTCCCATGCTCATCTCGTAAAGCCTGGAGACGACCGGTCATGACTGCCCTGAGGCGTTCGTCGCTCTCCTCCTCTAGTTCTTGAGCAAGAGCTAGAACTCGCTGACTGGATTCATTGGCAGCTGCCTTGAAGCGCTCCTCTGTACGAGGTGACTCGCGGAATAGTCTGTCAGCATTGTAACGCTGCACCCAGCGTTTCCTAAGCCGCTCGTGGAAGGCAATTGTTGCCACAATCCGTCTCCCATCACCGGTGCCATCTTTCACAAAAGTCTTGAGTAGGTGGAAGAGGGAAGAGTATTGGTTTGCTGTCCCCAGGCCGGCCAGATCAAGATCAAATTCCATTGCGGATGCTTCAACAAATGATTGCCTCGATGCTCGTTCCGCAAATGCGGCCTCAACAACTTCATGGACGCGAACGCGGTCTTCCTTGCCCAAGAGGAAATGTACAATAGGTGAGTCTGTTACCGTTCCACAGGAACGTTTGACGAGATCCTCAATTTCACGGATGTCCGACAGCTTCGATACTAGTCCATATGACGGCGGTTTACGAAGAGCATCGGAGCATTCAAGACCCAGATCCCCAAAAGCGGATACAAGTTTTTGTCGTCGTGCCTCAACAGCAGCAGCAAAGGCAATCGTGTCGGCGTTCCCTCCTCCCTTGTCGATATAACGCCACGAGGCCTGCCTAAGTTGCAATTTGTCGTGTTGAATATAGTGGTCAACGATGCTTGCGTTCGGCGTACGAAAGACTCTGAGCCTCGCAACGAGTCCCCGCTATCCCTGGTGCCGCCGCGGTCAGCCCTTGCTTCTTAAACGCATCTTCTAGCTTCTTGACACGCTCAGTCTTGTCTTGTGCCGCCTGTTTCGACTTGACGGACTGAACTGTGGGAAAGTCATCAGAGGCAGCCACAAAGGCCTGGCATGCTGGGTCATTGCTTTTCCAACATCCTTGCTCCTGAAGCAAGTGTTGGCGAATCGCAGGGGCAACGACTCCTACCAAATCCGTCAACTTTGGATAGCCTCTTTCCATGTACCCATTCGACAATTTACAAATGTCGCCGATAGACATATCATTTCCTTGAACACGAAGACAACGAAGTTGAGTTTCCACTTCGAAGTTGCCCAAGGAAGGGAGACCAGCCCGTTTCAACTCGGCGCTCAGCCTAGCTCTTCGTTCTGCCATGGTTGTAGTCGTCTCTTCAGCCATCGTCAAGAAGCCAATCGTTGACCAGAAGTTTGTTGAATGTGACACGGCACGGCCGCAGCGCTGGAGGGTTTAGTGCAGGTTTTCTGATGAACACGGAAATTTCGAGCGGTACAATAATAACCTGTGACCCAAAAAGCTTGCGGGTTGTTCGGGTTTTCAGGTGAACATGGAAATTTCGATTTGGTGTTGATCGCTAGCTGCCTGCTTTCACGAGACAGGAATCGCTCGCCACCGGCGCCGTGTCAAGTCTTGCCTGGTGGGACATACTAGTACATGTACGGCACTGCCAAACCTCCTGCATGCACAAGCTACGGGACGCAGGAACGTTGCTTGCTTCACAGCGCATGGTTGGATTGGCTGCGGCTGCAGAAACGAAGACTCGACTCCGTTGGATGTAGCGCAGCACAGTTTTGCTTTGGGTTCGCAGCATGCGTGAAATCACAGCTCGACGTCCACACCAAAGCTAGCATTGTGGCCACCGCCTTTCGGGCTGCTGGCATAGGGAATCATTGGTTCGGCGAGTCAAATGGGAACTCGATTGAAAACTCAATGCTGTCATTTGAGAAAGGTCAGATTCGCAAAGATGCTTCGTAAATGGTTCCGTTGAGAACTACATCTGCAGGCGGGTCCCAACCGGAATCCACGGCATTGACAGGGCACACGACCCCTCGACGGAGAGGAAGGCTCAACGTGCAGCGTCGACTGCTGACTGCTGGCTTTTAGTAGAGATGTCTATTGGGACATGTTGCCAAGCCAATGCCGGTACACCTATAACGTCAAAAGTGGCGGGACGTTCCGACCTTGCCCCCACTGCAGCCAGGAACATCGTTGTGTCATTTGGTTAGCTGCGGTCCTAATCTCGCTCCTTGTCATCTTGGTATACCTTCTTAACTCCTGTTTCCACGAGATGAGAATGCTCCTTCCGGTGCAGCGACAAGTACTGACTGGTGGCCTTTGCGGCACATCTTGCCAGACCTCTAAGGTTGTCGCAATCGCACAATGCTGGCACACCTATACGCTCTTCCTACTGCAGCCCCGTGGACGAAGAAAAGCAGGAATTGTTTGCTCCACAGCGCAGAGGCATTCAAAATGCTGGAATATGAGAAAGGCCGGATTTGAATAGATGCTTCATATGTCTCCGTTGAGAGCGCTACATCTGCATGACTCGTTGTTCTCTTGGGTTCCAACCTGAACTCCAACAATGTGATGACATTCGAAGGAGAGGAAGGCTCAAAGCCCTTTCGTCAGTTCGTAGCTTGTCGAATCTTACACTGGTTCACCTATAACGTCAAAAGTGGCGGGACGCTCCAACCTTACTCCACTGCAGCCTAATGGATGAAACGCAGCATTGCACAAACCACAAAGACTTTGTCAATAGATGTGAATCAATGTGTGCTTTCATTGTATAAGCAAATCATACGGCAGCATCAGACTCAAGTGTCTTTATTGTCAACCAGAAGCCACTGTTCCATGACATCTCTCCAGCCTAACATAACCTTTCAATATCAATGAGTCGGATCTTGGCGGGGGCACGGTTGGATACTGCCGGTACAAAGCCACAGTCTTCTTGGCCTGGCACCAGTTGTGCTCGTAGATTGTCAAAGAGAATGAATTCCTCTCCTCCATCGACCGACGCCGACAGGGTACCGTTCTTTTCTTCGTCGTTTGCTAGTAGATTCAGTGTCATTGTGACGCGGGATCCTTCCTTGAACTTTGGGTGCACACAATTGTAGGTGTCGGTTTGATGACAGGCGGCACCATTGGATCCATAGGCCCATCCGGCATCTTGTTTTCCCAGCCATTTGTGCAGGTCCAACGGTTTGGATGGCAGCGCCACTCCTAGCCATGTAAATGTGACATCCTTGACAACTTCCACAGTCCATCGATGTATCCCGGAAGACATGGAAGGGTACTGCAACATGTCGACGCCACGCATTTCTCCGGCTGTCGACATTTCGGACAAGGTACTGTTCCACACCGGTTGACATCGTCGTCGACGAAAGACGACATTGTGTTGTTTCTTGGCCGCCAGGGCTTGTAGTTTGAATGCTTCCAGCAGTGATTTTTGCGACACTAGATTGGATTCCGCCACGGTGGTGGACAAGTACTCGGGATCAATCCAATCAAGACGTACGTGGTGTTGTATCATTTCCGATGCCGCCAGGGATCGATCATGATGATGATTGTCGTCGTCGTCTTCTTCTTGTTCGGCCCACTGCAAGACGAGTTCAAATAGATTCTGTTCATCAGCTTGAATAGTGTTGTCTTTTAATATTTCTTCCAGCGACGACGCACTGAGGAGTGAGACGCCACATTTCTCATCCAAATTTTCAATGTTGGTACTCAATTTGGACATGGCCAGGTTCTTGAGCTGTGTGGGGATGGCGGGTGCTTCTTGTTTGTAGGCTTCCAATACGGCAAAGGAGAGTGATGGTTCCTTCTTGAGGCAGTGAGCCAAGTGTTGAAAGACTTTTTCGCACAGAAGTGGTAGATTGAAGTAAATGGCGGCGCCCATGAGCGACACGAGTGTTTTGACTCGTTCAAAGGGGTTGTTGTCGTTATCATCGCCGCCGTCATTAGAAGAATATGAAGGAGTGATATTGTTGTTGATATTGCTGTCTTCTTTTTCATCGTCATCACCATCATCACTGTAACACAGCAAGGTACCTTTTCGCAGCAGTTCGGCGGAATCGGTGAGAATGTATTCAAGAATGGCCTGCAGGACGCATCCCTGGTAGTTCAAGGGAATGACATCCTTTCGTGCTTCGGCAAATTCTCCCAAGAGCATACTCCGAAAGACTTTGCTCCGCGCGGCCAACACCAATCGATTGGCCCGTACGACTTGGCCATCATTGCCCAAGAGGGAAAGGTCTGTCAGGGCTTGATCGGTCAGGAAACTGGACAGAAACTCGTGGTGGGAAATTTCTTTACAATCCGGAAGCGCGGATGTATCAAAGGCAATCTCGACAGGACATTCACACATAACCGCCATCTTTCTTGCTTCTCTTATTTCTGCCAGTTTTGCCAATAGATGGAGCTTGAATGGTGCGTGAGAGATGCTAACCCACTCTGTTTGTTTGGTACACTTGACTTCGTCTTCTTGTTTGTCTTCAGAGGATAGAGGGCAGTCTTTTAGATCTAGTCTAGTAGTTTGAATCGGGTTTACTATGGATTAGAGAGAGCTAAGAGGAGGACGGAGACAGAGGTCAAGGGGGGCACGACGCAGGAACGCAAGGCAGGCAATCAAGGGCGCAAGCAGGGCAACAGGGAAACCAAGGATAGGGGTGAAGGCAGGAGGGCAGGGAGGAGCAAAGGAGCAAGACTAGCGGAAGAGATCGAGGGCGCCACAGTCATCCCAACGCTTGGAAACCTTGAGAGCGGAGACACGGGAGCCTCTCAAACACAATGTCGTGGCACGGGCAAGAGCTATGCTCAACCTGGCCGAGATGAAAGAGCGAACCACAGAGTAGGGCTTGGACCACTTGTGAGCCAAAAGCTGGGAGAGCCGTTGGAGAACAGCAGTAGCTTCGGCAGCAAAGAGGCCATCAGCAGAAACAACAAAGGGGGTGAAGTGGCGGCGTTGTGCAGTGCACTGAGCCTGGTACTTAGTCTAGTAGTCAGTCGTTCCACTTCCTTTTGATGCTGTCACGCTAGTTCTTTTATTTTTTCGCAAAATGAATTTTAGGGCTAGAGCTTTCAATGAGAAAGATCCAAAACAAGATCCAATCAAGGCACCGTCATTGATGGCTTGTCATCTGCAGACGCCGTGCGAACCCGCTGAAAGGGCTGGAAGATGTGGCACAGATCATGGATTGTTGTTGCTAGCTACCGGTAGACTCCTTACTTTCACAACTTTGTTCGATAGAAAATAGATATCCAAAAACATCCTTGCTCATCTTGTTTTCTCCACAACAAACAGACAGATAATAGAAAATACTAAGACCATGATGTCTTCCAAGCTGATTGTCCGACGTGGTGCCTCACTGATGGCCCGCACCCACCAACCCAAGGCTACCACTACTACTTCTCGAGCCATGTCGTCGGCGGTCCGTACGACGACTAGCCGACAACTTCCCTTGGTATTGGCGGGTGCCACGGCTTCCACCGTGTTGGCGTTTACTTGTTTGCAGCAGCAGAACCAAAAGACCTTTTGCAATGCAGGTCTTCCCGTCATTTCCGTGGGAGACTCTGTCACGGAACCCGACACGGGAATCCTGTTTCCTCCCATGGTCAATGGATTTACATTCATGGGCTGTGGGGTCCGCATAAAGTACGTCTTTGTCAAGGTCTATGCCGTGGGAGCCTACTTTCGGCCGGAAAACTTTCTTGGCATGCCCAAGGACGATAAAGCCATTGAAACCGCACTCTTGGATCCCAACAATCATCGAACCATTCGCATCGTCATGAATCGAAGCATGACCATGGACAAATACAACGATGCCATTGTAGAGTCCCTCAAGCCTCGTATGAATGGACAAGATCTGGACACGTAAGAGAATATTTTTTATTTCTTGTTTTGTTCTGGTGTATACTATTCTTGTTGTTCTTTCCTCATTTTTGTTTTTTTACCCTTTGGCACTTTTTCTTTTCTTTTTCTGCTTTCCATGACAGGCTGGATGAATTCAAAAAGCTCAATCCCAGCGGAAACCTGGAAAAGGGATCGGAATTGATCATGACCATTCGTGGTGATACACTCCTCTACAAGAATGCCATGGGAAATGTAGGAACCATCCAGTCGGCAGTATTCACTAAAGCCATGTGTGATGTATACTTTGGAAGTAGTCCTGTCTCTCCTCCTGCCAAACAGGCTGTCATGGATGCCATCAAAAAACTCTAGGAATGAATATCCACAGGGTTGGTTGGTGGTTTGCAAATTATTTTTAGACGATGATTGAGGAAGTTTTTAAAAGCTGCAAAGGCCAAAACAATCTGATGAGGATAATCCACAACAATGTCTGTTTCATCTAGCGTTTGGCTGGTGACAGGAAGTAATCTATAGGATTTGCATTTTTGGAGTTCCCGGGTCTACGGGTTTCGCAAAGGCTCATGCAGTCAAGTATATTTGCTCGCTTTCGTGTCGACTCCATGGTAAAGCAAAGGAAAGGATTATGTGGGGGCTCAACGGAGAAAAAGGGACTGGAGTATCAGGCAAGGGAGGTGGGACTAAAGCTGCTGGTGCCTTACAATAAACCAATCCATGGCGGTGAAATGGGTTCTTCATATAGTCACACACGACCCTCTAGGATCAATTTGTGCAGTAGAATTCGTCAAGGCCAGCGTTGAACATGGCGCGTGGAGAAGTAGGGTGTTGGAAGAGAGAGTACATTGAAGCCGCATAGCAAGTTGGGTGAATACAGTAAAAGGAACATTGCTGTGCCATTTCATTGGCCGCAGCTGCGCCCTCCATTTTGAGACCGGCCGGATTTGCACTTCTGCGTTGCATAAGCCTGTGATGAGTGCACAGCATTAATCTGCATGCCTCCTTTTCCTCTTTGACCCCAACCGGAAATCCAACAATAATGGTACTCACAACTTTCGCGGTAATGAGACTCTCCTGTAATCAACCTTACCTCCTTCCGACAAGTAGCTCCAATAGTTGGATTTCTTGCTTTGTGGAGTGCCCGCATCTGGCTCCTTCATCTTGATGCCTCGTCAACTCCTGTTTCCACGAGCTATGCTCCTTCGGGTACAGTGTCGAGTGCTGACTGCTTTCCGTTGGCAGAAATCTTTTTGGGACATGTTGCCAAGCTATCCAGTCAGCTCGTAGCTTGTCGAAATCCTGAAATGCCGAAATCCCGCAACAAGGGCACACACAAGGCACATGACCGCTCCAGAGAGAGGGAGTCTCAAATTCCAAAGTTGCATTGGCATTTGTAGATGGAGGCCTTGGCTTCTTCTGTTATCGTCGCTGTTTCGTAGGTGAGGGCACATTGACAAGTTTCTTGTTGATGTTGCCTTATTTCCGGATGTCCTCCCCCGGCTGTCAGTAAGAGAAGGTACCGTACAGCAGGGAGAGTCGTGCACAGGTGGAGTGTTTTTTTGGCTTGCGTGAGGCTCGCCGCATAACTTAGAACTCGGCTGAGTCACTCACAGTCGACCTCCGCAGCCAAGATCAACCCTTCGTGGGATCCTGCCAATGTTTTGGAGACCACCATGCCCTCGAAGGCAGTGGGCGAATTAGCTGGGTGTTAATTGAATGAATGCTCACGCAGAGCTAGCCAGGATTCTTGATGGACCATGGAGACCAGAAGAACTGCAGGCAATGAGATGGGGCAGGTCTGTGATCAATAGCTGCCTCCTCCGAACAGTACAGTTATGGCTCCGATAGTAGTCAAGTGCTCGCTCCTTCTTCACGTTGGTACGCCTTCTCAACTCACGTTTCCACGAGATGGGAATGCTCTTCTTACCGGTGCAGTGTCGAGTGCGGACGGGTGCCCTTTGTGACACATCTTGCCAAACCTCGTCTTCTCCCACTCGCAGTTTGTCACAATCGCACAAATGCTGGCACACTTTACGAAAAGCTGGAATTGTTTGCTCCACAGAGCAAGGCTGGATTGGGTTCAGCTGCGTCGCCGAGAGAGAAAAATGACTCGACTCGATGGGATATTTCGGGAGCGCAAGGAGCTGTGGGAAGATTGGACTTGTGTGTTCGCTGCATGCATGAACTTACAGCTCAACTTCCATAGCCAAGCCAGCATTGTGACACCTTGGGGAGAATTTGTTCCACTTCCCAAAGAATTCAAATGGAAAGTAGATTGAATACTCAAGAGACGATAGACTTTTTCATTTAGAACGCTGCATTTGAAAAAAGGTCGGATGCGCACAGATGCTTCGCAAATCTATCTGCATGGCTCCTTGTTCTCTTGGGTCCCAGCGGAAAACAAGCATATCAGCCAGACACATGATCGCTTCAGGGAGAGAATGGCTCAAAGTCAATAGTCTGAGATGTTGGACGTTGGTTGGCTTGGAAACAAGTGAGCAGTGGAGTGCAAGGGAGACTTGGCAGTACCGGTATTGTGGGAGGGAGAGTGGAAGCAGTAAAAAGTAGAAAGGTAAAGGATCACTGGTTTGATTGGCTTTTGCCATGAAGCAAATTTCAAATGCTCCGTCTCTTATCCATCGTCGCTGTTTCTAGACGAAACATGTTGGCTGGCGATGCATTATGAAGTTGGCTTCGCAATGGCATTTTCAGGTACCAGTTTCCCGGCATTGCGAAAGTGACATGACTGAAATAGATTGTCTCCGTGGATCATCCTTCTTCTCGTTCAAAGATCCGCCAGGCACACAACCCACTAACATGCCATCTGACAGTGTCATCCAGAAAGCACAAAAGTGAGCGAATAGTTCAGTAGTCCATGATGGCAGTTTGTTCGTTAGGTAGGACAAGCCAGTGAGAAAACCTTGGCTGATGGACAACAAGGTCCGAGCCTGCTCTACAACTGTGGCTTGCTCCTCGTCGTCACGGCCAAAGGAAGGTTCCAACGCCTCAAGCAGTTCCTTCATTCTCTTCTTAACAAATTGACCAATTCGTGAGCGGCCAATCAGTGCTGGGCTTGTGTATGTAAGGGCAAGTTGACAACTTTTGTTGTTGCCGCTGCGTTTGTGAACCAATATCTGAAGGTCCTCCCCCGCCCGTCAGCAAGAGAAGGAACCTCCCGATCTTCAGGGAATAGTGTGTTTGTCCAAGTTGGTTGGTTGAACTACAGTACCCCAACAGCGACGATGATGAATGAGTCCTCACCACACCTCTCCGAAGTTGCGAAGCTGCCATGGGGAGGGAGACCCCGTTGATCGAGAAAATGGGGCTATTTGGCTACAGAGCAACACACGAAGCATTCGTAGTATCAGTAGAGACAAAGTGGCGTGCACTACTGTACTATCGGAGCCGAGAAACATCCTGCAAACGATGCTGCCCGAAGATACAGTAGGATCTTTGGTTGCCGCCATTTCAATGTCCCGAAAAATCGACAACTCAACTCAAGAGCTCCAGGGCATGGGGTCTTTCACTGACGGCGATGTGTGTACTGTGCCTTTGCCATCGTCGGTTGTCTACTCCACAAGCTAGCTCTTCACAGAGCCCCGCTCCTGGGAGCAATCATCAAGACGAAGACGAAATCTGGCAAGAACAATGACGTCAGTGATTGATCATTCGATTTCATTCTATTCGATTCGCCGACCGGGACCGAACCTTTGTCGGACGTACCAGATTTATCAACCATTTCTCCCTTGGAGCAATGACTCCGAAGGACATCCGTACCACCGGTACCGGTATAGTATGGTACTAAGACCTGAAGGGTGACTGAACCAATTCCCGCATTTTCGAAGGAAGATTAGCATTAGCGGGTGGGTGGCAAAAGGGGATAGCAGGTGGTTGAAGCTGCTGAAAGTCGCTCCCAGTCTGTGCACTACTAGAAGACCAGGGGAGAATTGTGAATGGAATGGAATCGATTCGATTCGATTGATTCAATCATCCGCAACCCGAGCAAAGAGATGGATCCTGCCAAGCCACCGGTACCATACCGGGTACCGGTACCATGGTACACCTTACCTTTACAATGTACTTTATCATCTTTTAAGATGATGTTCTTACCTCCTTTCTTCAGCAGCTACTCCTCTTTCATAGCTACAACTTCACCACCATGACAGGCTCTTCTTCTTTGCATAGGCTGGAAACAGTGGCAGCAAGCTTCTTCCGTTCGACGGGACCAAGTTCCGCACCCTACCGGTACCGGTACATCCACGAACGGTGTCAAGACCACAGCTCGAAGATACTGCACCACTGCACCAGGGGTATGGGGCAACTTTAGGACTTCGTTACAATGGGTTTCGAAATGCATAGTGGTGCGTAATTGCACGTAACAGCACGTAACACTACGTAACTGCACGTAACTGCACGTAACTAACTACACTAATTTACATAGTAAATTGTACATAGCACGTACTTGCACGAAACGTAACTGCACATAACGGAACTTCACTGTAACTGCCGTATTTGCCCAGTATGACAGTCCCCTGTTGTTGTGGTATATCCTATAGTTGCCCCATACCCCAGTTAGCTAGACTACGGTACCAGTTCTCATTTTGGAGTCGTGCTGAAGCTGATGAGAACCGCGATCTTTCTCCGTTGACGCCGCGAATGCGTCGCCATTTATTAGCAGAAGAAGAAAAGTCCTCGTCGCACAAAAGCCGTTCTGGAAAGTCAAAAAGTGGCACAGTATTTTTTTAAATAAACAAAGATGAAGCTTTTGTTGTTTTCCTCTTTCATTCTCGCGTTGACAACTGGTTCCAACGCGGACGCCTCCAAGCGTCTATTGCAGCAATCAGAGCAAGCGAGCTGTGGTGAAGTCTTGGCTACTTGGACTTCTGGTGTCATTGGCGACTTGATTGAAACTGGAATCGACCAGAACTTGGGGCCAGCCGGTGCGGATCTCAAGACCTTGGCACTCCCTCAGATCAAATATGGTGTACAAGTGCGAAAGATATGCGCGGTTTGCTCTGATTTTATGGAAGACTGTGGATATGGAGGAGATGTTGCCCATTCGGGTCTTGTCATGATACCCCTCAAAGATGATAACTCCACGTCCATTGCCGGAGGTACGCACAAGGCAGTCCTCTACAACCATGGCACTAGGGCTGTGGCTCAGCCAAGCACAGACTTTGTGTACCAAGATAACTTTTTCGAGATTGTCTTGAGTACTCTCTACACGGCAGCGACTCGGTCTGTGACTATTATGAGTGATTACATGTCACAGGGAGAAAGCTTTGGCCAAGTGTACCGTGGATACATTGTCCGCAAAAGCTACGAGACCAGTGTGACGCCACTGTATTTCCAAGCCAAGAAACTGTTGGAAGATGAAACCGATTGCTCCGCGGTCGCCGACTCGATCTTTATTATGGGATACAGTGAAGGAGGCTACTCTTCGGTCGCGGTCGCAGAAAAGATGCATTCCATGGGAATCGATATCATTCGTGTGGATCCTGGAGGTGCTCCCTTTGATGTGTCCGGCGCCACGTTTGTTGACATTGTGGATTTCGTCAACAACGGAACCTTTCCGGAGGGTGTGAGATTCTACCTGCAGTATCTGGGCTTTAGTTTCTCATCGTCTCGTAGCGACATGCCCAATTTTGAGGCTGGCCAAGATTTGTTAACCAGCGAGGCGAGGCAAACCATGTTGGACTTTCTTGCCTCTGACCTTCCTGACTTTGAAGTGCCAGGAATTGAAGCTGCCAACAACATGGTCCCAGTGGACGACATGCTCTCAGTCTACAATCCAGACTTTATCAGTTTTATTGAAACAGCCATTGCCGAAAACGATCGAGATCCCTGCAAGAATCGTCCCATTGCGGGAGTCAACGATCTGCTCTGTGAAGCCATGAAGGAGCAGGATATTCATCTAGTTTTGCAGAATGCACAATACCCTGTTGTGGTTTGCTTCAGCCCTGGAGATGAGATTGTCTCCATTCGCAACATGCCGGATGTCTCTGGCAACCCCAATGTGACATTCCTGGAGGCTGAGGGAACGCACAGTGCGGCAGGTAACACTTGTTTCGTGGCGTCGACCCAGTACATTCTGAGCCCCGGCTTCCAGGACTACTCCGTGACGGAGCTTACCAGTGATACTTGTCGCCAAAGTGGTGGTGCTGAGGACCAGGGCAATGCCTCGTCCGTTGGAGACGATGGAGTCATCGAGGATGACGAAACCGACGACGAGGAGGATAAAACTGATCGCGAGGATGCGGGAGCTGATGACGAGGATGTTTCCACCGGTGTTCTTCGCCTTGATTTGCTTGTCGTGCTCGCAATCATTGCTCTCGCTGATCCATTGGCCTCCATGTTCTAGTGTATTTGTTTCGAGGCTCGCATATGGGGATGGTTACCGTACCGTAGATGCGAATGTAGCTTGAATATGTCTTCATGCCGGAAGTGGATCAATACCATAGTAAGCAAACAATTATCCACTATCCTCCCGGTAACTCTTCCATCCATTTCGACAATTGCTTGGACCTTTGATGACTGGCACGGCCCCGCAACGAAATACAGATACCAGTACTTTTATTGTTTCAAGCCCGCTCGATGATTAAGACTATAATTTTATACCTTCTCTTTCACCAATGCAATGTCTCTCCATCCATTTTGCCCTACTACCTTATTGCTTGGTTGTTACTGTACTCCTCTTCCCTGCTTATTACATTGCTTTCAGTAGTTTGAACAGTGACGCCGCTTCCCGAATTCGCGAGAATTCAACACAGAAAGACTGGACCTCATAGTAAATGTCCTGAAGCAAAAACAAATGAGCGGAGTGAGTAGGTATTCAGTGAGTTGACAATGATTAAATTTCAACCACAGCAAATGAAGCCAAAGAATGCCATGAATATTAGTACTCACCTCGACACGAACCACCTTGTTCCTGAGAAGACTTTGAATAAAGACACACACCAAACGAACCAATCGGTTTTGAGCATGCTTGTCTTGCATGTTCTCACAACTGGCAATACAACTGGAGATGAATAGACTAATGTACTCTGGATGAAGAATGGGTTCTTCATCGTCGTCGTCATCTTCTTCGTCGTCGTCCGTCGAGACATTGTGCATGGCCAATCGATTGACGACTTCCATGCTGTGCAAACTCATGTCCATCCCCACCAGCGCCGACAAGTACTCGTTCTTGACATCCTCTTGTTCATTGGGAAGGACTCGCAAGAGGCATTCATGGGCAATGAGAGGATTCTGCTCGACCAATTTGGGTAGATTCTGGGGTGTCAGACCGGATTCTTGAATGAGTCTACTGGGAATAACGTCTTCATCATCATCTTCCTCGTCGTCTTCTTCGTCATCGTCCTCTTCTTCGTCCGGTTTGCTGACCAAATCACTGTTGAGCATTTCCAATACCGTCCGGTGGTCATTGGGAGCCAGTGTTTTTTGGAATGCCTGCGTCTTCATGAGTTGTAGTACCTTTCGAAACTGTAGTTCTTTGGCTTCTTGATCTTCCTTGTCTTCGTCTTCTGGAATGAGCATGAGACGCAGGTTGTTGGGTGTCAACCAAATGAGTTCAGCATGCAAGACTTCCAAAAGATCAGTTTTTTCTTCTTCGGTCAATGGTTCTTCTTGACTCTCAAATCCAAAGAGAGGTATCATGGGCGGTGGCATGGGTCTCGCAAAGGGCGCCTCCAAGGGTGGCATCGGATGACGCATGAGAGACTCTGGTTTGATAGGTAGGATCTGCGAAGAAGTGATGATAATATCGTCCGCATTGGTATTTTTGGCTTTGGCATATTCCTTTTCTTTGCTATCCAGCAGTCTCTTGAGTTCCGCCAGTTCATGGTCTTCTTTGGCTACAATAAGAGGCGGAATGTAGTTTTCATCATTATATACGACCGATGTTGTGTATTGCTGAATGGCCTCTTCGAGGACGGACATGGTTTCCTTGCTGACACCCTTTCCCGCGAGAAGTTCATCCACGAATATTTGGTAGTTTTGGGAGTTCCCCAACATGTTTGGCAAGAAGGACTCTACGAGTTTTTCCAAAATGGCAGGATCTAGGAATCCTTCGGCTTGCATATTGGGAGGTCCATCTTGTGTCAATTGTTGAATGCTCTTGAGTGTGTTTTCGACCAACAAGGGAAAGAGAGGGGAATCGGCCTTGTTTTGTTGGCCCCCGTACATTCCACAAATGGCTTCAATGACCAGGAGACATCCCAATCGTTGTCGAATGGAGAGTTCCTTGCCGGTAATCAAACTGATGCGAGTGCGGCGTCGACCGATACGGCCCTTGCTGTCGGCCGCCACGGTCGTGGTGGTCTGCAGCAGACTATGGGCTCCCCAGGCAACAGAAACCGGCCCCGACTCCAAATCTTGTTGGGGACGAGTCATTTGCATCAAGAGCTGGCGAGCCACACATTGTCGATAACTGTCCAAAATTTGCTGGTGCGGATCAAACACAATGTTGGGAGCTGAAGTACGCTCCTTGTCCAAATCCTCAAGGGCTCCCCACAGGTTGTGGAAAAAGTCGAGGGCCATTTTTGTTTCTTTTTCCCTCAATTTCTAAAAACAAACCCGAAACGAAGGATCGATCGTCCACAGAGACGACAATCACTATGATCTATCTGATGGCTTAGTCCTCCTCAACCTTTCTTGCTGGGGTTAGCTATAGTAGGCATCAACAAGCTTGGATCGATCGAAGGTGAGGTGACTAGTAAAGATGGGTTACTGTACTATGCCGGGATAGAGAGGGAACGTTGGGGAGGATGGGTTGCAGGTTGCAGGTTGCCAGTGGTGGTAGCAGCTGCGAGTTTCAGCCACAAAAAGTACAACCTTACCTCTAAATCCAATTTTAAAAGCCCAATCTCTAATGTGGCAAGAGAAAGGATATTTTAAAAAAAAAACAAAGGGCCAGGCTGCGAGGCTCATTATTTTTATGATAGATCTTCCCTCGCTCCTTTTTTAAATAATCAATAAAAGCGTACCTTTCCCGTTGTTCTGATACTGACTTATGCTGCCGGCCCCCAAACGTGTTTTGACCTTAGCTATCCGGTATTCAATGTTAAATCTTCTATGTGTCAAGCATTACAAAGCGAATTCGGCACTGGCCACCCAACACGTTTTGACTTTACAATGATGCTCTTTTCCGTTAAATCTCGAGAGAAGGTGGCTCGTTAAGAAATTATCCAACCAACCGGAAAGGTGAGAGCCCCTGAAACGCACGCGGTTGTATTAAACGTATAACATTTTCACTATGTATTCTACAGATCATACGTATTACACATATAACCTTTTTAATATGTATTAGACAAGTCATACGTACAACACAGGTAACACAAGTGGAAAAATATTATACGTATTACATGTATTATGTGTTGTACGTGTTTTACGTATAATACATAGTGACGAATTTTTGCTAAGTTTTTTTGCCAGGTGTTTTGCTAGGTGTTTGGGAGGCAGAGAGGAAGATGCACTGTTGCAGGCCATAATACCTGACAGCTTATCAAGTAAAATGGACTCTTACCTATCTGAACTCTCCCATGTTGCTAGATACAATATCAATGATGAAGAATGGACTCCTGCTTCAATCATTGTGAATGTAGCAACCTCACTAACTGATGATACACCAAAGGAGATAAACATTATGGATACTCTGGGGTTCGATAATTATCGAATGGAGAAATCGACGGTGTATTGGCTACCTTCGATGTATCAATCTTGTGATTCGGCGCATATTAAATAAGTTTTGATGCCATACTTTGTACTTTCTTGCAAGACTGCTGGATTCCGTATCAAAAACAAGGGATTCGATAAGAGGCGGAATCACATTACCATATGTTGTCCAAGGAGTCGTTTTTACAAACAAAGGTCCCAAAAGGAGAGCAACAAAACCACCCAGACTCAGCTTCCTGTTGAGGGGGAGGGTGTCAAATGTCCATTCTCTTTCAATATTCTATATAGCCAGGAACACAGACGATGGTATCTACCCAAGTTCCAGACAGGCAACAAGCTTCATCGTGGCCATGTACAACTGGAAGAGGCACAAGTGAAAGTGTTAAGTACTCATCTTGGCACAGAAGCCGTTACACTAGCGGAACAATGCCTAAAGAACCTGTAACACGTGTTACACGCTAGATACGTATAATACGGGTGATACATATAATACACGTTACATGCATAATACGTGTTACACCATAACACGTGTTACACGCGTAACACGCGTAACACGTGTTGCGCGCTGAGGTACTTACATGGGTTCAGTACTGGTCCCTACAGAAAGTGGTTGACAATGGTAGAATTCAAGGCCAGGTCTTCCACAGGCTTTGTCAGTGAGCCTTCAGAAGTATATGAATGCAAAGAGAATGGTCCTGAAGGCTGTACAGGGCCCGAGGAAGAGAGTGGAGGCAGAAAAATGGAGAATGAGTTGAATGAAGAGAAATCATTCTATCTTTCCACAGGAACAGTCTTCTTGGCTTCAACAAAGCCATACCACATTGCCTACTTACCCACAATGATGGTGCTATCTTCAAATAACAAGAGAAACCTTTGTATCCTTCAAACAAACAAGAGAAGAGAGGTTGTTGTCATGGTGGTTCTTTGTGGTGGAGAAGTTGGAGTTGAAGTCAAGTCATTTTGCGAAACTCGAACGGTCACGGTGGCTGGCTGGCGCGCGTGTTATACGTATTCCACACGTAAGACGTGTTACACCTGTTATACGAGTTATACGTGTAACATCGCGTGCGTTTCAGGGTCTCTCACTCGAGTATCTATTTAAAATAGTATTATTTGTTTTCGATTCCAACTGGGACCGAACCATGTTCTGACCTAGTGGATTTATCAACCACTGCTCTTTTGTGCAAGTCAACAAGTGAACCTACTAGCTAGCTATTAATAGCTGACCAAAACAATTACTCATTAATAGTATGCATACGGGTAGCAGCATGGAGCAAGCAACACGCAGAACGAATTCTACTTCACCCCCACCCGGGCCCATGACTGAAAAGCAGCGGAAAGCATCTCACAACAGGTCTCACAACTCACAACCAAAAAGAAGAAATGTAAAATACGTTTGGCACAAGGAACGCCTTGTCGTAACAGTTGCCCATCAAGTAAGAGCTGTAGATAGAATAGAATAGAATCATGTCTATCGGTAGATGCCTTGCCTTTCGATTTATTCTGTTGCTTCTGTGGGGAAATATTGGGGTGCTTTCCTCTCCGCCGCTCATCCAAGCCACTGAGACCGTGCTCCATGCCAGCGGTACTTTGGAGCGTCTGGTGGACGACTTTATGAGGGCTCCCTGGACGGTGCTCAATCTGCTGCAGCATTATCATCAAAATGGTGGATTTCCCAATGGGCTGACGGTGCGAGACAGAGATGCCTTCAACACCATTTCTTACAGCCTCTTCCAGACATACGATGTTCCCAGGATGTACGGACTCTATTACGCCAGTGAAGCAGGAATGTTTGCCGGGTAAGTCGCAGAACCGAACTCAAACAGAACAGAACTCAAGACGGATCGCCACGGTTTCCTCACAGTTATTCTTTTGTGTGTGTATGTTCGCAGATACAGCGGTGGGAATGCCTCTGCGGGAACCTATCGTGAGCCTGTCAACAGTGGGTACTCCATCCATGACATGGACATGCAACAATACTATCATGCATGTGTGGATCCAGTGACGGGTGAAGCCACGACATGCGACATGGTAGAGGGAACCGAATACGTTCAGTGTCAAGAGGACTGTGTCTTGGAACCGTGTCACTCGCAGCAGACACCCTGTAATTCTACATCCGACTGTCTCCAG
The DNA here is from genome assembly GCA_903772945.1 of Seminavis robusta. Taxonomy (NCBI): domain Eukaryota; phylum Bacillariophyta; class Bacillariophyceae; order Naviculales; family Naviculaceae; genus Seminavis; species Seminavis robusta. The sequence continues at coordinate 63,352 of CAICTM010000186.1, forward strand.
CAGCAAAAATGGTGCCCCAAATACCAGATTCAAAAGGCCAGCAACAACGACTTAGGCTTTGTCCCACGCACGTGGTACTGTCATGGCATGGACGGAAAGTACACTCAGAATATACCAGGCATCCGTGGCGATAGTTGCCTGTTTGCCGACGGCATCACCGTGGTCAATTGAAGCCTTTCCGGGGAGTATGCCTACTGCCAGGTTGCCAACAAGACAATCTGCAATGACGTCTTTACAGGTGGGTTCCGATCTTCCGATTATGATCCACGCGTGAGGCCGTGGTACCGGGCCACCCGGCAAAGGCAAATGCCCACCTGGACTCCACCGTACCGGTTCTCCAATCATCTCAACCTGTTGGGGATCACCTACAGCGAGCCAGTGTACTTGTGGCAAGGGGACAGACACGTGTTTGCGGGAGTCTTTTCGGTGGATTATACCCTGGATAGCTTGTCCGAGCTCCTTGTTGGGAGCGACGGAACGGTATCTCCATCGACGACATTCGTCATCTTTGAGCATGCCGAACCCAACTATTTAATCGCGTCGTCAAGTGGGCTCAGTCCAACCCGCAACGTGAACGAAAGCCTGCCGTGCACTGCCAACGAAGAAGAGTGCATGCGGGTGACGATGAGTGAGGTGACCAATGATGCTCTACAAAGGGCCTACAGGCTCCAGAAAGAAGGTGACTTCCCCGACGGACTGGTAGAATTCAAGATTTCCAATCGCCTGGGTGCTGGTCGCGATGTCTTTGTCTCAAAGTCATCCGTGGTGTATCAAACCAAGAACAAAGAATTGCAATGGATACTGTTAGTGGTATCCCCAGTGGACCACATTGTGACGACAACAAGTCCACTATCAACAAACGACACTCTGCTTGCCGTGGTGTGCACCATTGCCATTATTGGATCCGGTTTGTGCCTCGGAATGGCAATTTGGTTCTATTGGAAACGCAAATCCCCGGCCGTCATTCTGACAGAGAGATGGTTCACGCAGGCCTTTTTGATTGGATGCGCCCTCATGAATCTCTCCACATTTGCCTATTTCTTGGGGGAAGCCACGCAAGAACTTTGCATGTTGCGAATGTGGGCATTCCCGCTATGCTTCTCAATGGCAATTTCACCGTTGTTTGTCAAGACATATCGGCTGTTTGTCATGTCGGGCAATCCGAACGGGAATCGCATGTCCAGTGCCGAGGGTGTAGCCACCAGCAACAGCCGGAGACGCCCCTCCATTAGCAATCCAAATGCTGCGGCTCTGACTTTGCCAATTGTTCTGATCCAATGTGTGATTTTGGTAGTTTTCAGTTTGATTGACCCTCCAAAACCAAGAGATGATGATGAGGTTGTGATGGTTGAGTTTGAAGATGACGTCGCCACAACGGAGCACCTTGGTTGCCGCACCCGTACAAACGCCTTTTTGTACACTGCCATGGCATTCGATGGTACCCTGGTCTTGATTGGATGTGGCTTGGCATATGCCACTCGCGACACCGCACGTGGATGTGGCCAAGCCAAAGAGCTTGCCTTTGCCATGTACAATGTTCTTTTCATTGCCGTCATTGTCGCCATCTTGCTCCTGGTCGTTCATCACACGACCGGAACCGTACTTCTCTTTGTCCTTGGCATAAACTGCGGTACTGTGTTCAGTTCTGCCGTATTTGTGCTACCCCGGCTTGTTGGCCCCATGAACGAAACCTCACATCGATCTACCCGATCGTTCCATCAAAGAGGGACCAGTGGATCCTCCAACGATGTCCCCCCTGAGTGTCAGTCTACGTTCCATTCAGCAGTGGATCATGCCCACGTTGCGAGCTCCAGCATCTATCACTCCTGTGTCTTTGGCGATAATCCCACGGCACAGCAGCAGAGTGAGGCGCAGAATGACCACGATGTTACCGCTAACGCTAACGCTTCCGATAGCGAGACTGCAGATGACGATTTTGTGGAATTTGAACCATTTGAACCAGTGCCCACCGTGTTTCCTTATGACATACCCCTGGCGACAGACGGTATCCCCGGCGTTTCCCACATCCCGACAATATCCATTGGCACCTGTACGACGCGCGATGCGACACTACCAAGTAAACGCACCAGTGACTCGCGTCATGTTTCAGCAAACACTGTATCCCACCCAAGGCATTCCCACGCTAAGACGATGCCTGCCCTACAATCCGCTACCCCACCCACAAGGAGCGATTCTCCGGGTCCTCGTGTTTCAGATCTCACCAGCAGCACGCCATACCCAAGCAGCACACTCAGCCCGAGTGCTTCAGAAGACGGGAATGTACGGTGAGGTTGTGGGGGAGGGGCAATGATACGATCAACACTTTGAAACTTGCCGTGGTAAAAGTCGCGCTCAACGCGTATGCATACGCGTAACGCATTAACGACTTTCCGTCATACAGCACCATGCCGATCACCCCAAAGTTTTTAAAAGCAACACGGCTGGATGGCTCGTTGGAGGCACCGGCAAGAACAGTGATGACAAGCCACGCAAGTTTGGTCCTTCTGGCGATGAAAACAAAGAACAAAACTGCGAAAGCTATCGCGCCTACTTGACCTGCCGGGGTTATCTCTTTACCGAGAAGAAGGAAGCACCTCGACGCCAACAGCACCCTGGAAGATGCTCGCAAGGCATTTGGTTGAGACATGCGTCAGCAAAAGATTTTGGATGAAGAAGGTTACGAGCTTCTCCCGTCGCGTCGAATCTGGCGCTACTCCAAGAATTGCAACGTGAGTTAGGTGTTTGCCTTTTCGGGACGAGACGAGATGGCAATGGCAGTCAATGCTAGTGGCGCGGCCGTAAAGACGACGGCTGGATTGGTGGCGCAAACCACCACCTACGTGACAAACAGAGCGGAGCAATCCAACAACAGCACTACAAGTGTACCACGGAACCCAAGCTCTTGGAGGGTTCCGATTCGGAAAGGAAGAAATAGGTGCCCTCAAAGTTTTGTGTAATCAAGAACGCGAGAAAACTCTAAGTATAAAGTCCCGTGCGAATCCCATCGTGCCTCCTTCCATCCCTCCTTCCATCCCTTGGTTGTTTCTGTGGATGGCATTCTTGCCTCTGTCAATGGGTACAAAACTCAGTACTCTTACTCTCAAATGATGTTTTGCCTCCGTTGCCCTTGTGAGAACTTATGTCTCCACGGATCCTGCAAAGCCAAGCCCTTTGGCCCTGTACCAGGTACTGGTCCTCAAAAACTATCTCCCCTGATCCCACGGAACCTAGTCCCGAAGTTGGACTCTTCTATGCTTAGCCTGGCCCTATTAATCTACCAACTCTAAACCGCCTTTTCAGAAATAGGTGCAGGATACCGTAGACATCAAGCATGTACGGTCCCGACATTGTATTCAATCAACCTCGTGGTCGTGGCCGGTAGAAAGAGGCAGCGAAGCATAGTTTGAGCGCCCGAGCAGCAGACTTTCTTCTAGCTACAGTCTTTACGTTCCGAGCTCCTCTCTACCGGAAAATGCCAAGATACGAGTAGCTCTCTGATTGGAAGGAAAATGAAATAGGACCATGTAGGATACAATTGCAATTACGTATCTGTTCCTTACTACCGATACGGTGTTCCGAGACAGCACTGATCCAACAGGAACATGATGTCATACCTGTAGGATATTCGACCTTTATTTGATTACAACACACCGGTGCTGGCTGGTTGAATACTTTGAAAGGCCCAGTGCTATAATTCTATTGCGAGACATTCAGCACAAATTGCTTGCATGATCGGGACACTGACTGGATCAGACCTCAGCCGAGGCGCTACCGGTACTAGCTAGAGAGCAATTGCAAACCTCAAACTGACTCGGAGCACACTCAGCCTTCTTCTCGAGCATTGGAAGATGGGCCACAGTTGCATCCACAAAGTAAGGTGCCTTGGCACACATTCGTCTGGGTGATTTTGCCAGTGCAGCCATGACCTTCATGGCATTCCCTTTCATAGCCACGCATCATGTCACACAGCTCATCAGGTATGCTCCCAGACAAGGATGTATTGGTGACCATTAAGGTTGTCAACTTGGTCAAGACAAAGAGCTCTGTGGGTAGAGTTCCAGACAAGCCTGTGTCATGCAGTTGCAACTCTACAAGGTTGGACATGAGACCAATCTCACTTGCCATTGTGCCAATGAATCTATTCCGATTCATGATTAGCCCATGCAATGAAGTCAGGCTTGAAAACAATCCTGCCTGGAGCTTGTCCTCTAGCTGGTTGGAACTCATGTCTAGCCAAGTCAAGTCTGCATGAAAAGAGTACATATATGGTGAACTGAGCAGACTTTTCTGTGCCAAAACATCCCTGATTGGTGGACTTACTTCTTAGCTCTGATAATTCGGGTGGCAGGCGTCCTGAAAGCGAATTCTCCCCTAGTGTTAGAGTTTTCTATGAAAAAGATCAAGGGTGGGGAAGAACCGTAAGCATATCACTTCCTAGAGCACCGGCCGATCTGACAGCTTCACTTACAAGCTGTGTCATTTGCCCCAGTTGGCTTGGAATCAACCCTCTAAGGTTCCACTCTTCAAGGTGCAACATCATAAGATTGGAGAGCCTTGCAATTTCAGCTTGGTGTACAGAGATGAGTAAAACGTCGACGCCTTTTCTGGTACAACAAACAATCACTTACTGGGTATTCGGGCATCGACATCATCAGCCGTGTTGGTTAGCATGAGCCACTCAAGTTGGGGAAAGCTTTGCACAACTTTGGGCAGAAGTTTGTCTGAGACTAGTCCAGGGCAATCACGTATTCCAAACTCTGTCAAGTTTGTTAGTTGGAAGAACTCTGAAGGTACTGTTCCTGGTAATGGTATGTGGGGTCCAGCATATCAGTGATGCAAAATGCATGCTAAGCTGCAACACACAGTAGAAGCATACCTGTCACCTGGGTCATGACCATGAATAAGCTTGTAAGGCAACCTAAATTTCCCAGTTCCGTGGGAACAGTTCCGCATATTCCGGTGCCCCCAAGGCCAAGCTCCCTCAAATCTGACAGGAGACCCAGCTCTGTAGGAATTTCCCCCGAAAGTTCAGTATTGAAAGTTTGCAGCTCTGTCAGCTTTGTTAGTAATCCAATTTCAGTTGGGATCTGCCCTTTCAATTCCAAGTTCCCTGGCACTTCCAGAAGCTCCAAATCTTCACTCAAAAGGGATAGCTCTGGTGGAATCGTTCCATCTAGCTTGTTTCCAAAAAAGGACAAACCTTTTATATGCCCAGAATCATCACATTGCATGTGGTCGGGATTATATGATTGCTGTTCCCAGTTGCACTCATGAACTTCCCGGTCTAACCAGCCATGATGATTCACCCAAAAGTCTCCCCTGGTGGCAAAGAAAAAGGTAGCCAAAGCAAATCTTTGGGTCATTCTCCATTTTGGATATGTTGCAAGATTAGTTTTGTTGGTGACTAGCCACTGATAAGCATTGGACTGAGGGGACCTTGGGTGTTCCATGATGGCATCCATGGTGTAGTCAGGTAGATTGAGTGTGTCCAAAAATGGAGTTGGTGCTTGGGTTGAACCTGGAGCTGCAGAAGGAATACGGATAGCTCCACCATTAATGTTTTGCCTTGAGTCAGCGGTGGTATTGACTTCTCCATCTGTACTGATCAGGAAAACCATAAGAAATATAGAAATTCCTAGCAGAACCACAGTGAGCTCCACTGAAAACCCAAGACACAATCGTTGTCGCCAGTAATGTTTACTTCTCGGGAAAAACAATTCCGCATGGGGCAATGGATCTGAGACCTGCACATCGACGCCACTGGCAACAGGAAGATTGCTGGGAATGCCACCAGCTTCGCTCGGCTGGTTCTCTGAAAGGACTTCATTGCTTGTGGCGTTCTGATGATCGGTTGGGAAACCATCCATGTGAAATGCCCCTGGGCTACTCCTTTGTTGTGGGGTCCTTGTTAACATTGGAATAGGTTCTGGTAGCTCGAACAGCTGCTCGAACAGACCCGAAGCAAACACGCTTTCATGGGCAGCCACTGTAGTAGTGCCTACTACTTGGCTGTTTTTGGTTCTTTTGTTTCGAATGTGGGTAAGCTCAACAGAGCCTATTGTAGTTTGGTCAGAGTGGATGTTGTCATCAGTATTAGCTGTGGACTGCTGTGCCATCAACGACGAAAGCACAATGTCTTCCATTAACTCAACACAAGATTGTTTTGCTCCGTCACCATGTTGCTGGTTTTCTGAGCGTTTCGGCAACTGCACGGTCATTAAAATTGGCTTGTCAGCATCATGATCAGACATCTCAGTCCTCTAGTACATGTAGTAGTCTAATAGTTGGCTTGGTTCTTGCCTGACGGTATGTATTAGGTATGATCTCCTTCGCTGCGGTGAAGGGAAGCGCGAAATGTGTCAGCAGTCTGCGGAAAGAGTGACGAGCGACGAGTCATAGAATCGAGTCGAGTCGAACAAAACAAGTGCGTCGTCTCAGCTGTTGTCTCGTTGTCGCACATTAAATTTTTCTCGGTGGTCACACCCTGCGAGTTGATGTAGTTAAATCCTTGAATCTCTTGCTGCCTCGTGCCACTCGGCACCAGAACTCCAGCCCAGGGTTCGCTAACCAGTCACTAGGGTTCTGGTTATTGGTTAATGGTTGATCAACCAGTCAAACTAGGGTACTGGTTATTGGTTAATGGTTGATCAACCAGTCAAACTAGGGTACTGGTTAATGTTTATTGGTTGATCAACCACTGGTTATAGGTTATTTGTAGGTTGATTAACCAATAACCACTGGTTGAACCAGTGGTTATTATCTAGGCCCCAACATGCAGTGCAAGACTTGTGTGCAGTTTGCTTCCACCCCATGCAGTTGTCTAGGTTGCCATAGCCTCAATCAAGTTCATGCAGGTCCCAACATGCAGTGCAAGACTTGTGTGTAGTTTGTTTCCACCCCATGCAATTCCCTGTGCACACCCTAGGATGCCGCATCCCTTTTTCTCTCATCTTCCGCAGCCTTCTCCTCTTCCTTAGAGAAAAACTCAAGTTTTTCCATCATTTCAGAAGTGATGTCCTCCACAAGCTCCTCATTAACGACAAACAGCCTGGACAGTAGCTACCTTGCTTGGACAGTAACTACCTTGCTCGAAGGACAAAACACAGCCTGGACGGTAGCTATCTTGGAGGCAAATACCTAGACAACCAGTCGAATCAACCAGTCGAATCAACCAATAACCGGTAGAATCAACAACTCGAAGTTCAAAATCAACCAGTCGATTCAACCAATAACCAGTCGAATCAACCAGTAAAATCAACCAGTAACCAGTCAAATCAACCAGTCGAAAATGTACTGGTTACTGGTTATCGGTTGATCAACCAATAACCAATGGTATTGACTGGTTAGTGGTTTTGGTTGATCCGACTGGTTATTAACCAGTCAACCAGTCCCACCGAACCTAGTCCTGAATTTCGACTGTTCTTTGCTTAAGCCTGGCCCCGGCTGGCTTCCGTAGATAATTTCCCTACTCTAAAACCCCCCATCGTAACCAAAACCAATAACCAAAATTACTGGTTAGCGAACCCTGCTCCAGCCTTGAAGGCTTGTCTCTGTCAATCCCAGTAAATTATTTAGTATTCTCACTTTTTGCTGCGCTTATTTGATAAAAAAAGTAAGTGTTAAAGCCCCAAACATATGACCGTTCTGGCATTGCTAAATAATATTGGAGAGTGTTATGCAATGAGTTCCCCTCTCCGCAAGCAGGCTCAGGTTCCGTAAATCATTAGAGCTCACAGTTTCAAACGATTTACATAGACTAGTCGAGTCATTGAAATTCGCGTCCAGTGACTCAGTCACCACGAGTTGGCTTCATGGCTTCACGGCCAATGAAACACCGAAACTGCCATCCTTCATGTAGTCAGAACTTGGATTTTGGAAGCTTTCAAGTGAAGATTCATTGGCTCCAGCAAGCTCGCTCCACTGTGGCAATTACTCCACAAAGCAAGCCACTCCCAGCTCCAAAGCGATTCGATTCGATTCGATTCGATTCAGGAAGACTAAAGAAAGTGTAGCTTTAAAGAAAGTTACATGTAGTTCTTTTATAAGTCAGTGAGTAGGGTAAGGGTGAGAGCAAGGGTGCGTGTTGGGTGTTAGTTGGGGGGGGGGGCTTGTTGAAGGTGAGTTCCCATCAGGTTTCTAGTGCAGAGCTGCAAGAGTTATGCACTTGCTGCAATTTCCCCACCTACGTACCCCGAAAAGAACATGCAGGCATGCAGGCATGCAGCCGGAAGCCGGAGGCTGAAGCCCCGGCCCCACGCATGTTCAAGCAACTATTGCCAACTCACCACTGTAATTGCGCCCTCGCTGCATGGCTTCCTTAGATACCAGTAGTCTAGCTAACTACACGCACCCCAAACACCCATTTTCAGAAATACTGCAGGTGCACGATGCCGTGGACATCAGGCATAACATTTGAGCCTCGTTTAATTACGACCCTCCGGTGATTGCTTGCTGGTTGAATACTTTGGTTGCTAAGCCAAGGTGCTATACTCGATGGCGAGCCATACAGCACGCATCGCTCGAACGATGGGGACATTACTGGATCAGACCCACCCGAAGAGCTGCCGGTAGGTGCTACATGCAGCTAGAAAGCGCTTGATCGGAACATTGGCTGCCAGACATGATCCAACCAGTAGCAAACAATCGATTCAGCAACTAACAATCGCAGGAATCATTCGATTGACGGATGACGCACCAGGGCGACAAACGTTACTAAAAGTGGGCTGTGTACGGCTCCCTTCGAATACGGATCCTCTTGCTCGTCGCTCAGACAGGATTCCATGACAGAGCGGTGACAACTCAAACGATTTGTAAGGTCCCATGACGGTATCCTCCAGCAGCGGATCACTGGCAGCAATACGGCAAGAAGCATATAGAATTGATGCAAAAATCCACGCACAAGCAACAACTTGTGCTTGCAGCAGAGTCCAGTGAATCTTTTTACGTCCTAGCTAGTAGGCCTTACAAACTTTTGAGCAATGCGAATTTCCTTGGGCGGCGGCCCTGGGAGCTTCACGTACACCATCTTGGCCGTCAGCCGCACAAAGGTGGCAGACTTGTCTTTGTACGTTCCACCCACAATGTCGACGGGGGCACCTTCTTTCAATGCACCCAGATGATCGTTGTTGTTTGCGGCTTGTTCACTTGCCGTCGCGTTGTTGTTGTTTCTGGAACTGTTGTGGCAAGTACTAGTCCGTGTTCTCTTCTTTTTGCTTTGAGTTGCCCGGTGCCGAATGGGATCATTGTGAAACTCGCATCTACAATCATCTTCTTCATGATCCGCCGCTGTCGTCAACATGCCATGTACCGTTTCGGGCAACATGTCCCACAAATGTCGTGGCAACCGAATGGGTCGGCCATGTTTGGCCACATCCAAGGAATCCTTATAGGCTTGTCCCAGTGAGAATGCATCGGGACAGTCGGGACCGCAATCTCGAACCAAATTCTTGCGCGCCGTGCAGAGTGTGCCAATCAGATCAAAAATGGCTGCCAAACGCGACGCATTGGCCACTGTCGTCTGGGCATCTCGCAGCCACTGGGGATTACGATGCGATCGAACGTCCATTGCTCCATCATCCCATGTTCCCTCTGCTGGTTCGACCGTTGTGATTTGATCCAGGAGGCTTCGATTCCAACAGACAAAGTAATTGTCGCCATCCAAATCCCCTCCGGCACAAATGGACGGTAGCGAAGGTTCTCCTGGTCCTGCTGCATTTCCAAAGATTATGGCCCCAAAGGGTAGATTGTCGAGAAAATTCCAATCTTCGCGTCGCATTTGACTTTGTTGGACCAATGGCAGCATGAGTCCATCGCGTGGTGATGTGCAAGGAAACCGCGTCACAAACAGTTCCGGCAAGTCGGCATTGGTCCCCAACACACCCGTGACAAAGACGTGACCGGGTGGAATGGCATTGGTAGGATCCGCTACTCCGACGACACACGAATGTTGCAATCCACGCCCATGACGAGAATGTGCTTCCTCGACGTACTCGTCCATGGATTCCTGCGAGACTCCCAACGATGTCAAGAGAGATGTGATCATCCATTTGAGTTTATTGGGAATGAAACTAACCGGCGGTTCTTGGTGGCCATTGAGCAGTTTGGTCACTTGTGTGTGGACACTGGACGGATATGTGTTGTTGATGAGAAGACTGGCAGTAGTATTGTCATTTGTTGCTGTGGTTGCTAGTGGAGGCACCTTGAGCATACTAGGCGGGAGCTGGATCTTGTCGATTTCCCGGCTTTTCCATGAGCATTCCCTTGAAGACACCCAATTGGGCGGAAAAGATTCGCACTTGAATTGCAAACGTTCGTCTCCCTCGAACAGTCTTGCTTCCCAAGAAGCGTTCGATGTACTGGCGCGGGATGAATCCACAACCGACATGAGAATTCTCTGGGATGAGTTCGAAATCGTGGTGCGACTTGAGATCTGTGTAAATCGCCAATTCGCCTTGTCGTTGGCCCTTGACTGCCGTACTAAAGAGAAGTTCCAATCGAGCCGGGACCTTTTGTGATGGGAGTCTCCCCCAGTTGGCCACTTTGTCGAGTTCGTGTTGGAGGTTTATTGTAGGAATATTACCAGGTCCTTCAGTGAGGACGTAGTAGAGCGTCAATGTCTTTTTGGGAATGTTGTCCTGGGTCTTTTTTTCAAATTTGGAGCACAAAATCTCGTAGACATATCCATCTGATTCTTCTTCCTGGAACTTCGTGGGCATGTTTCCCTGATTCTTGGTCATGTCCATCTTGTACATGACCAATCGATCTCCAAAGAGTTGATAGGCAAACGTCTTTATAAAAAACGAACCTGGTTACTTAGGGGACCGAGGGCGCAAGCCCGATGGTAAAGGCCGGGACCCGAGGTCGGAGGTCCTCTAAGTAACTGACCGAGGGCTTAAGGAGGGCGAAGCCCGCCAGCCCGATGGTCAGTTACTTAGAGCGACCGGAGACCGATGGGGCACAGCCGCCCCTAAGTAGCCGGTTCGTTTTGTTAGGAACGATAACGGCTGGTTTGTATTTGTAACCGCCGGTCTGTGTAGACCTCTGTAGAGGAGTACCACAGAACCAGGTCACAAATACAAAACCTGCCGGTTCGTTCTTTGCAAATGCGTCTTTTTCGCCGGATCGGTCAACTGCACAAAGTCAATGCGACGACCCAAGCGACTGTGGAAAGGAATACCAGTAGTACATGTAGTAGGACGAGTAGCTTGTTCTGTGGGATCTTCATCTTCATCAAACATGGCGTCCTCCCAAGAGTCTTCCTGTGGAACAGTACCAAAGGAGGACTCTTCTCCGTCAACACGACCCTCAGCATCTTCGGCGGAACCACCCACATCGTAAAAGGACTCTTCATCATCGAAGTCAACAAACTCCTCGTCAACGTCGGAGCCTTCTGAATCAGAGACCGTCACTGGAATGGGACCACTTCTACGAGCATATCTCGTACTGCTGCTCATGTTGGTACTAGCTAGCTTGTACTCATTTGTATTATGTCGCCCTCTTTTTGCTGCAGTCCAGACTTCCTCGGAACTTTGGAACTGACTTCCTTCGTGGGAGGGCTGCAAAACTCTAATCCCCCCTACCGGTATAAAGAAGAACAGACAGCCGAAGGCTGATGCCCTCTACTCTTGGTGCAACCACCGGAAATCGTAGCCCTCAACTGTCAAAAAAGAGATTTGATTCTTTGGCCAAATCCAACACTGTGTTCAACTGAACACACAGTCTACTGTAGTCTATCGATAGCCAACCAAAACACACACATTGGTACTCGGAGTATGTTTTACCAGCTAACAATTAATATTTACCTCATCCTTTATGCCGGACGTACAGACTAACTTGCACACATACTCTGGTACTCGGAGTATGTTTTACCTGCTAACAATTATTATTTACCCCATCCTTTATGGCGGACGTACATACTAACTTGCACACACACATAGTTTGGTACTCGGAGTATATTTTACCAACTAACAATTATTATTTACCCCATCCTTTATGACGGACGTACAGACTAACTTGCACACACACATACACATACAGCGATAAAAGTGTGAAAGACCCTCAGTCGGTTGAGGGCAAAAAAGAGATTCATACGCCCCCTGGGTCGTCTCCGTTTCCATAAATCTTTTATTACCAACACCTGAAACAGTATTCGCGCGCTCCGCGCGCTCATCCCTTTCTTGCTTCGCCCCGAAACCGAAACAGCTCCCTCGCTCATTCATGCGAAACTTGTGTGAAAAGCGAGGCGACTTTCATGCAGCTCCCTCCCTCATTCATGCGAAACTTGTGTGAAAAGCGAGGCGACTTTCATGTGCATGTACATGCGTTAACTGTATCCCGTCAATACAATACTAGTCAAATACGTAGACTTCTACAGAGGCCTCTAAGTATTGCACGCCGGGTATAATTCAAACCTCTGCCCCCAACAGTACCCTTACCCTAAAGCAAGTTGTCTCCGGGAGACGAAATACTGAGTTGGCCGTCAGGTTTTAGGGTGAACGTTAACCGTTTCGTTGTGTTTGTCTTTGCTTTGCTTTGGTGCCCTCCGTACCGTACCTTGCCAACCCTCTCCTTTGATTTTGATGGTGCTCTGTTCACTCGATCGGTTGTCTCGCTTGCATCCTGCCCTCCTGCTCTCCTCTGCACCCCTTCCTCCCCATAGCCCTCTAGCTAGCTAGGCGGGTAGCCGAAAGCTATATTGATCCAAGGCATCCGCCCTGCCATGAAACGGCATACACCTTTATGAAGCGAGCAAGCAAGCTAGAGATATTAATGCTCTTTGTAGCAACACTCTGTACGGTACGTCCCAAATCCCAGCATCCGTTCTTTGCCGGTGAAAGAATGGCACGGTCGTCTCCTCCACTTCACTCAATCAGCTTTTTGGATCTTTGATGGTTAGGGCGCAACAAGCCAAAGATGCTATAGCTAGTGCCTACCCTCTCTTGGTCTCATATATCTCTGGCTCATGAATTAGTACCTGGTTGACGGTTTTTGTCACCGTACCGTACCGCACCGTACCGTACCGCACCGTACAAGCGAATCACTAGTACCACTGCCAGCAACATCCAGCTAGCTAGTTCAAATCATAAATGATAATGAAGGGACAACTAACATAACAATCTTCGTCTACTACGGTACAAGAAACTAGATAGAAAACCAGCCACTCCTTCTGTCATCTTGCCTGTTTGTTTGAAGTCCCTGGGAATCTTCGCGTGGGACTCATTCAGGAGGAACAGTCGACCTTAAAGAACAGTCTGCCATGGGACACTCATTCAGCAGGATAGCACCCCCCGTCAGAGCAGCATTCTGTGCAGCAGTCCTTTGGGCAGGTCACCACCCCTTCACTTGGTAAACTGGTATACTCGACACAGTCTGCCTTGACTATTATTTCTTCATTCTCATTGTGGCTATTGGCACTGTCGCATACAGCTTGAGGAATCTTGCCATGCAAGCCATCATTTCCGTGGATGTCAAACTGGTACAACCCTGTCAAGGCTGATATCTCTTCTGGCAATCTTCCAAAGAACTGGTTGTTTGAAATATCCATCTTGGACAGACTTGTCAAGAGTCCAATTTCAGTGCTGATTTCTCCTGATAGAGAATTGTGGCTCAAGTTCAGTTCCTCCAACGAAGCAAGCGTGTAGAGTTCTGATGGCAAGGGCCCTGTGAGTCTGTTGTCCCTCAGATTGAGAACGGTCAACTTGGAGAGAACAGCCAGCTCTGTTGGCAGCTTCCCATTCAAGTCATTGTGTATCATACTCAACTCTGTAACACGACCACTTTTATCATCACATTCTATTCCACCCCAGAGGCATTCATTGCTTGCATGCATCCAGATAACACCAATGTAATCTCCATGATTGTCGTCGCAGGATATCATCCGTGGGGCACATGCCACCCATCGTGACTGCTGCGATGTGTGAAAGTAGAAGACTGCCAAAACAAATCTTTGAATGAAATGATCATCCTCTGGTACTATCAGATCATTTGTGATCCAATCCAAGGCCTTGTACTGGGAGGATGCAATATCCATTCCATCAAAATAGTCCTCTCCAAAGAAATCCAAAATTGCCATTTGATGCTCAAAATACTTCTGTGAGGTTGGAGGCATTGTAGGCACCACTTGCTCACTGCTGCCTCCACTGCACACACCACTTCCACAGACACCGCCAACAGTGATAATCACAACCAGCAAACCAACAAGTGCAAGCAGAACACATTTCCTGCTCTGGGATTTAGGGCTCTGTGACTCGGATGATTCATCTGGGCCACCTAATTCAACGGCTGAAACTTCAGCATCCAATGCATTCTCATTCTCGAGACTGTGTTGTTGGACGCAAGAAAGTAGTCACTGTATTGGCAACATTTCGTAGCATCCCAAAATTGAGAGTCTCTGTTCGTTGTATGGATTCCCCAGGAGCAACCATGTATGCTCCGGGACGGGACTGATGGGGTGCTTGTCGACGCAGAGCGGTTGGTGGCGGCGGCTGCTCCCCTGTCTCATTGGCAGTAGATGCTGTATTTTCTGCTACCACCTTATCATTTTGATTCGCTGAAGTTTTAGTCTTCTCGTCCCTAAACTGATCTTCTTCCGCTACTGCGGCCGTTGCTGTGCTCGCCCTATCTTGTAAAACCTTCAAGATTCCTCTGTCTCCAGAAAAAGAATTATTCATGTGGCTTGATGGAGTGGCCTGTGCACTGCTATTCAAAGGCGGTCTCTTGTATTCAGTTCGAGAAGGCTGAGATGTTGGCATTTCTTGATTCTCTTGATGTTGGCGCTCCAATTCATTGGTCACAGCTGCCATCATCTGTCTGGCTTCAAGTTCGGACCTCTTTGTGAGAACATCACGGAGAATCTGCTGCTGCGACTGCTGATCCTCAGCCTCATTGCTGGTAACGTCATTGTCGCCTTTGGGTTTCACCATCCTTTTGTCTATTATTGCTGCCACGAAGCCTTTTGTCAGCCTTTTGTCTATTGCTGTTGATACGAAGGGTGCTTTCTATCTTTGTTGGGAGTGCCGCCTGATAGAGGGGGATATTTACGGGCGCGAATGAGCAGAATGAAGGGAAGATTTTGTTTTGCCAACTTCTCGGAAGCTCGCATGGTCTTAATTAAAATTTGTACCTAGTATATTGAACTGGTACCAGTATGTACCAGTTGAGTGCAAATTTTAATGACTTTTATCACCATGACTTTTACAACGTCGAAGGTACTCCATACAGAAGGCTAGCTGGTCTTCCCTCGTTTTGTAGACAGATAGACAGGCACTGCAATGAGGAGCACACTATAAACTATTTGTACATTGGTACTCGAAAACCTCTGTCCTCTGCCTCAATTTCAATAACTCCTTTAGTCTCAGCATGCTTATGTACGTGTTACTATTAATAGTAATTAAGTAATTAATATCAAACCCCCACATGCCAGTTCTCGAGGGTCCCACATCGCAATGGTTTGGGGACTGAAATGACCCCCAAGGGCTTCTTTCTATATTATTATAGTACTCAGTACTAATTATTACAGTACTATCACTCTAACCGGGCTCCTTTCCGAGCACCTTTTCAAGCTTACGGGTAATTAATTAACCAAAGTCACACAGTCAGTCTATTGCCCTTCTGTTTTAATAGTGCAGGACTCTAGCCAGCTACATACCGTACAGCGTAGTATCATACACCAGAGTGCATGATTCGATTCGATTCGATTCGATTCGATTCGATTCGATTCGATTCGATTCGATTTGATTCGATATTTGGGTGGAACCGCAAAAAAGGTAAGCCAGTTCAAATGCATAAACATTCGCCTCTACGATACCACGGTCGGGTCCTTTACCGTAGTACGATATACTTTTGACCTCTACGTGTACTAGTACTGGTAGCCAGAGGCACGGAGCGACGATGACGAAGACGGAACCTCCTTTGTTACGATATTTTGCCATGACCCGTCATCAAAAAGCAACCAATAAACCAACCCACACCCTTACTGTACGTATATAGCCAGGGTCCAAATAAATATTCCCATGGCTGGTATGAATAGTAGTACCACTGCAGCACCACCATTTGAAAATGGCAAACCCTTTGAATTCCAATTTTGGGCCCGCAAAGAAGGACATGTCGGTACGGGTGACTTGCCAGGCCATTTACTGGCCGCCGCCATTTACTTGGCACTCGGTGGCAGTCTGTTGGGGCGATGCTTTGACCGAGCCAAACGAGGACAATCCATACATCTTTCGTCGCCGTTTGCCCTGCACCGCACCGGCACCGTCATGGTCTGGGTCTGCAGTATCGGAGTGCTGGAACAAATGGCCTTTGGTGCCTTGATCGAAACCATCTCCCCTTCTCCCTTTAAATTCTTGCCGCATTTGGTCATGTATTCTTCCTACATCTTGGTAGGACTGGTGGCTCGATGGGAATCGCAACAGCGGCTGCCCAAAGATTCCTTTCGAGGTGTATTGGCCATGGCGTTTGTAGTCAATGGATACATGGTGTTGGAACATGCGCAGTTCAAGCGCATGCCGCAAGACGGCAAATTTCATCAAATTTGGGGACAACTCAACATGGTCAATGCCGCCATTCTGGTGTACTCCATCCATTACCCCAAGAATGTCATTGCCCACGTACTGGGATGGGCTCTCATGGTATTGACGGCCCTGTGGCTCATCACTATTGGAGTCTTTTGTTGTTGCTGGGATTTGCCGGTTCATCTGATTCCCACGCTGTTGGGAATAGAGGTACTCGTCTGCATGGGCGCCATTTTGATCATTGCCGTGTCCTGCATTCCGCCTCAGCAATCAACAACAATAACAACCAACCACGATTCTACAGGAGAAGAGTATAATCCCTTGAAGCAAGACGAGGAAGCCGGACTCGAGCACTAGAAAACAAAAGCTAGCTACTGAGATCTGGCGTTGATGCCGGTTTCACAGTATGCCAAATACCAAGTAAAGCTGCCTGCAGACAAAAACAATCAAGCCAAAATGCAATCTGGGCTGCACAGACTGCATCCTTCCATTCCCGACATGAACTAAAAAGGAGGAGGGCCAACGCCTTGGAGAGGGTGACGCCAAGGCTACCGTACCCGTTTGAAAGAACGATGTCCAAAGCCTTTGCTGATTCTGTCTACGAGCGCTAAAAAGACAACATTTTCCACTAGCTATCTTGTACGATCTGGCGTTGATACCGGTCCAAAGGATTCCAAAGTATCAAGCTAGCTGCCGACAAAGCTGCCCACAAAAACAACCAAGACAACAAACCAATCTGGGCTCTGACCGCCAGAGACCGCTGAGGAGAAACATATCCAGATTGCAGTCATAGTATGATTGACAAGCAAGGTTGTTGGAGCACGCATCTTCCATCAGGTGCGTGCAGGAGCCTCATCCACGGTACAAGGATTATGGCCAACAACAGGACAAGCCTTAGGCTACGGTGTCTCTCACCCAAGATGGCCATGCCATCATATGCGGTAACAACAACTCGCTACGCGGCCAACTACAGGCAGCACAGCGGGGGTTTGTCTGCCAGTGTCTGGGATAGGACACGAGTAATCAGGCAAACATTGGTGACCCAAAAAGTACTATTAATGATACGGTATAGCTTACCGTACGCGGAAGCAGGCTTTGGACCCATTTCGTCGAACGAGAAAGCACGACCCGATAGAGCCGTCATCCCAACAACTCGGAGATATGCAATGGCCCACCTGCGAGAAGCAAAACAGGGCAGACTATAAACTCCATGGTCTACTAGCAAGCAAAAGCTATCACATACTCACTAGAGCAGACCGATGGCCTCTACTCAATAGGACAGCCAGCCAGTCGAGTTCCTACAGATACACACAGGATCCTTCTGGAACTCTGCGGGTTTCGTAGCCAAAGCGGACGACCAGGGCCATGCCAGTTCCCGTGGCCTTAATTGGCTCGTATATATATAGTAGGGGAGGTTTTCTACGGAAGCCAGCGAGGGCCAAGCTACCATCGAGCTTCTCCACACGCTGGGACCATAAACGAGAGAGATTCCGGATGCAACCCCAGCAATCTGCGCAAAGCCTCGCTGCGTACAGCGTAGCGTCATTGAAACGAAACCGAAGACAGTTCCGTAACTCATCCCTCCTCTGCATTTTCCAAGAGTCGAGTCTGGTTCGTTGTCATGTCCCGTGTTTCTATGCGCCGGCATCGCCATGGATATGGAATGCCTATGCCTCGGGTTGTCTCGGCAACAGTTCAGTTGAGACAAGCTCACTGTCGTCAATCGAATCGTGATGGGTTGCGCTGTGTACTATTTGACGTTGGAACTGCATAGAGCCGCCGTCTCCACCGCCTCCCGTAACGAAACTCTGTGTCAATCGTCCAGCTCCCCGAACCTAGAGGGGAGAACGTTCGGCCCTGTTTCTTTCCGCGAGAAGATGCATTACATCGCATTGCATGGCTAGTCCAACGCCACGTGCCATATTCATTCCATACCCGGAATTCGTGTTGGCACAAGTAATCTAAAACATACGTAATAGTTTTCTTTTACACGAACGGGGATTACAGCCTCTCAACTCCAAGGACGCAAGACCCCTTTCTCAATGAAATAATATGCAAAACTCAACAAGGGCTGCTTAGTCTAGTTCGTTCTCGGCCATATCAAGGTCATTGGTGGCAGTCACATCGTAGACACAGTTGGCAAACGCATGTGCTTCAGATGAGCACAAACAACCTTGACATCTTCTTCAAAAAACACCCTCTCCAAGGCGCCGTGCTTCCTTCATGCCCATGTCAGGAAGAATGCACTTGGTGGGATACTGGGGAGCCCTCACAGCTTGGAAGAGCTCTGGTTCATCATCACGAACCTGCCACTCTTGTCCCATGGCATTCATGTCGTTGCTTAAATCAGTCTTTCCGTCACGAGCCAACACCATCCATGGAAGTCGCCCAAGAGACCAACTGCATTTCCAAAGTCTCTCTGAGCGGCGTTGTGGACCTTGACACTGACAACGTCCTACAAGATGCTCAAGGTAATGTTGGAAGCCACAGACACGCAGGACAATGTCAAAGCAATGTGTCTTGTCACTGGTTGGGGTGTGCAAAATTGGGTATCCTACAATGTTGGAAACGACATCGCTCCTTCTCAAAGCGACTTTGTCACTAGAGTTGATCAGAGCGCCATCGACCCCATTTATTGGCCCCAACTGGAGATCTCCAGGAAACAAGACACCAGAAGGATCCTGTTGATTTGAAGGAACTTGACCAGCAGCCACATTGACTATGATAGACTAGAGCCCATCCGTCTCCTCTCGTGAGGGCGACGGAGGGTGAGATGATATCTTGGTTTGAATTGTAGGTCCAGTCCGCCCAGTTATAGCCTTTTCAAAGGTGGTGGATGGCCCATTACAGATTTTGCTTGCTGGCAAGTACTGGGCCACTGCTAATGGTGTACTGGTAGACACAAAGAGAAGGAAAGCAGTACGGGGATGGATATTAATCGTCAACAATGATGCAGTCGGATCATTGCGCAAGCGAACAAGAAATTGGGAGGAAAACGAGCAAGCGATGTCAAATTGTTGGAGACATCTCAGAGTGCACATCCGCGGGAGTTCTCAAAGTAGATTCAACGAGTAAAGTTCATCGAAAGCTCCTGACTTCCCGTGACTTACAATTACAAGTCATTATCAACGGTTCGTTTGATTACTTGTGCCTACAGGCACCGGTGCCGCCCCCCCCTGAGCATGTTGCTTCAATGCAAAAGGTCAATCACGAATGAATCTGTTGACTGTTGAGCGGCAAACAGCCAACAGTCCACACCACGAGTATTCGTACAGTACATGTAATGATGCTGATCATGGGCCATGCCGCGCCATGGACCTGATGTGCTCTGGGGGCTCCACTTGAGCTGGGTACTTACTGGGTAGCGGGCAAGTGTAGCAAGTCTAGTAGCAAGCCTAGACTAGCCTACTACATATGACTTGCAGTAGCAAGTAAAGTAGTGGCCTGATAGCTCAGCCATGCTCACCCCTAGCCCGGAATCCAAAACCGTAGATAATTTCCCTACTCTAAACCCCTTCTCATCGAAACTAAAGCCGCTCTGGCTTGCTTGAGCTACCGCACCTTTCGATTCGAATTGATTCGATTCGAATTGAATCAATCGATCGTTACGAATCGAATGTAATTCAATCGAAGGATCCTCCAAAGAATTTGGAAAGGAAAAGATCCGAGAGCTCTACGAAGAAGAAGAGGATCCAAACGAGCCAACGAAACATGTCGTCCCTTCTGATAGGCGTAAGCTGACTGTCACTCCGACCTATTAGAGCGGTAGATCAGGGCGCTGCTCTTCGTTGACGCTGTCCGTCGACATTTTGTTCAAAGGCATCCGCCTTGTCACGAAACGGCCTGTGCCAATTTCTTTGCACCGGCTAGAGTTTGGAGTCAAGATTTCACCAATAGATCACAGATTCTTCACCTTATTAGGGACATGTACCATACGCTACACGCCTTTATAAAGCAGGCTATCTAGATAACAGAGCTCTTTGCGGCAGCACTCTGTACGGTATATCCCTCTTGGACAAATCTCAGCATCTATTCTTTGCCCGTGAAAGATGGGCAAAGTCTTCTCCTCCACTTCACTCAATCACCTTTTTGGGATCTTTGATGGTTGATGCGCACCAAGCCAAAGATGCGATAGCTAGTGCAGACCCTCTCTTGGCCACATGTACATATATCTCTGGTTCATGAATCAGTTGGTAGCTTTCTTTGGGGAGTCCACACTCCAGGAACAAGAGAGGTGCCAAAGCTTTAAACACAATCAAACCAAGCAACGGGGTTTGGAGTAGGTGGATTAACACAGATCAAATGCTCCAGCTATTAATTAAGCACCCAAGAGACCGTCCCTGGTAACCTAAGAATGGGACACTCAATAAGGAGGATGGCATCGCCCTTTGTAGCAGCATTCTGTGCAGCAGTGGTTTGGGCAGGTCACATTTGAATCAAGAGCCTTCCGTATGGAACAGTCTGCCCTGACTGTTATTTCTTCAGTCTCATTGTGGCTATTGGCACTGTCACAAACAGCTTGGGGAATCTTGCCATGCAGGGCAAAATTTCCGTGGATGTCAAACTGGTACAACCCTGTCAAGGCTGATATCTCTTCTGGCAGGCTTCCTAAGAACTGATTGTTTGAAAGATCCATCTTGGAAAGACTTGTCAGGAGTCCAATTTCAGTGCTGATTTCTCCTGACAGAGAATTGCCACTCAAGTTCAGTTCCTCCAACGAAGCAAGCGTGCAGAGTTCTGATGGCAAGGGCCCTGTGAGTCTGTTGTCCATCAGATTGAGAACAGTCAACTTGGAGAGAACAGCCAGCTCTGTTGGCAGCTCCCCATTCAAGTCATTTTGTATCATACTCAACTCTGTCACATGGCCACTTATATCATCACAGTCTATTCCACCCCATGAGCATTCGTTGGTTCCAAGCATCCAAACAAGACCATCACGCTTTTTTTTGCAGGTGCTCCCATTCTGAGGGTCACAGTCGACCCACCGTGACTCCTGTGATAAGCGGAAGTAGAAGACTGCCAAAACAAATCTTTGAATAAAATGACCATCCTCCGGTGCTATGCGATCATTTGTGATCCAATCCAAGGCCTGGTACTGGGAGGAGTCAGCATTCATTCCATCAAAATAGCCCTCTCCAAAGAAATCCAAAATTGCCATTTGATGCTTAACATGTTTCTGTGAGGTTGGAGCCATCGTAGGTACCAAGGCTTCTTGTTCACTGCTGCCTCCACTGCACACACCACTTCCACAGACACCACCAACGGTGATAATCACAACCAGCAAACCAACAAGTGCAAGCAGAACACATTTCCTGCTCTGGGATTTAGGGCTCTGTGACTTGGATGATTCATCTGGGCCACCTAATTCAACAGCTGAAAGTTCAGCAACCAATGCATTCTGATCATGACTTCCATCAGGAGACTGTGTTGTTGGGCGCAAGGACGTAGTCACTGTATTGGCAACATTTCGTTGCATCCAAAAGTTGATAGTCTCTGCTCGTTGTATGGATTCTCCAGGAGCAACCATGTATGCTCCAGGACGGGACGGCTGGGGTGATTGTCGATGCGGCTTGGTCGGTGGTTGTGGTTGTGACAGTTCTCCTGTCTCATTGGCAGTAGATGCTGTATTTTCTGCTGCCACCTTCCCATTTTGATTGGCTGAAGTTTTAGTCTTCTCGTCCCCAAACTGATCTTCTTCCGCTACTGCGGCCGTTGCTGTGCTCACCCTGTCTTGTAAAACCTTCAAGATTCCTCTGTCTCCAGAAAAAGAATTATTCATGTGGCTTGATGGAGTGGCCTGTGCACTGCTGTTCAAAGGTGGTCTCTTGTATTCAGTTCGAGAAGGCTGAGATGTTGGCATTTCTTGATTCTCTTGATGTTGGCGCTCCAATTCATTGGTCACAGCTGCCATCATCTGTCTGGCTTCAAGTTCGGACCTCTTTGTGAGAACATCACGGAGAAACTGCTGATCCTCAGCCTCAAAGCTACCGGTTATGTCATTGCTGCCTTTGGGTTTCGCCATTCTTTTGTTTTACTGGTCTGCGATGTGGCACAATCATGCAATTTTGGTTTTTTGCCATGGTGCAAATAGCCCGGTGACGCCATGCAGTTCGATGGCTTCCGTTGACCATCGTCTCCTTCGAGAAATGACCGCAAGCCGAATTTTAAGTAGCCGTTCCCCTTTTGGCAATTGGAAGAAGACACGCAGACAGAGACGGCATCAACGAAGAGCACTCTGTGCCATCAATTAGGAGAAAGCGATACACTAGCTAGAAAGCTCACTGAAACAACCGTGACAGGTCGAAAGCATGTGGCACTTATGAGCACCCTCTGCCGTCAATTCGGAGAAAGCGATAAAGCGATACACTAGAATAACCGTGACACGTCGAAAGCATGTGGCACTTGCATTGAACCAGTACCAGACATCTGGTACATGCCAGTTCTCGAGGGACTGGAAAAAAGACCGCCAAGTGGCTTTTCTAGTTACCGGCACTAATACACTTAACGCTTCAAGCTTTCTTTAATTAATAAATGTCACCCCCTAGCAGCAATTATTAGTCTAATGGCGACATGGCGACGACAGGGGTTTTTAATTAAAAGCTCTCCAACCATATCGGTAAGCCAGTTCAGATGCATAAAGTTGCCAAGCCGTGGAAATTTGCTGTGACCGTGGTCGATGACGTTTTTGGAACATTTTGCAGGGTCTCTTCTCAGATTGAGATTCTGCAAGTCTGTCAAGGTACTCGATAGTACCGGTACAGATTGGTTTCCCAACGTGGAGGCTGTTCAGTGCCGTGCTGCGTCTATAATTCGGGCCATAGCCGAAACCATGTGGTGTGTGAATCAGGCCACTGCATCTCTCCCGGCTGAAGTCCAGATGTTGGTTTGGAAATACTTGGCTCCTGAGAGATCGACTCAACGGACCATGTTTCAAAGAGCCATGGATTTGAAGTTTTGTGCTCCGATCTTTGTCACCTTTTCCAAGAAACAATTAAACTGGAGAGTCTTCCGGCGTAAAAAGTATAGTGAGCATGCATGATCATCAACAAGTTGCATGATCATCAACAAGTTTGGTTGTGCTGTTGCTCTGCTAGCTAGTCCTGAACGCCACCCCTTCTTTGCCAAAGCCTGCCCCGCACCGTCAGCTTGTGTAGATAACTTCCCTACTCTAAAAACAACCTATATATGATGATCGGGGAAATTACTATGGGTTAGAGAGAACTATGGTGAGGATGGGGTGCAGAGAGGGGAGGTAGGATGCAGGAACTCGAGCAAAAAAATGAGGTTGCAAGCAGGGCAACATTGAAACCAAGGAGAGGGTGGTAATGTAGGAGGGCGGGGAGGATCAAAGGAGGAAGACTTGCTGAAGGTCGATAATAACAAGCTGACTTGATCGACTCGACTCACTCCAAACTCCAAGGCATTCATTGGACTGGGTCCAAGAGACATACAGTATATACCGTATACTGTCATGCCTTTCATACCTTCCAGTCGAGTCGTGCTCTGATCTCTGTCGAGTCCCAAACATGCTTTTATTTATTCTCTGAGACGCTGCTGACATCATACCGAAAGAAATCTTTGTGCTTGATGTATGTCTGCAGCACACTCGTCTTCCACAATCCATGGCTGCAGGACTGCTTCTCACAACTGGAACTGTTCTCTGTTGTTGATTGGGCGCTGTCAGAAGCAGACAAGACAAGGCAAGACAAGTAATAGAGAACAGACGTTTCGGTTGTCATCATAATCCGAGGCAAAAGAAAAAAGAGCTAAAACGAGGGTATCTAGCTAGCTAGCAGTGGCGGTGGCCTTCTCAAGCAAGCGTATAGAGCCGAATTGATTCGTGGCACCACGATAACGTTCCGTCTGGGGTGTCCAGATCTACCCGTATCTGGCTTTCTGTTCCATCCACTCCCTCCTCCACCTGGGAGATTGCAGGTGCTACTTACCTCTGTTGAAAGTGATATTCACATTGAGGTATATTCCGGTATCCTGAGGGTATCTTGTGCAACCCTCAATTTCAACCTATTATCCACGTGTAACGAGACAAGAAAGAGAGAATCTAGCAAATAATTATTGCCATTATTGATCCCACTATACACAGGAGAATTCACAGAAACCAAACCATGGAACTCTCGGATATCACGACGGATGAGAGCATTCGGGCATCTCCCCATCAACTGTTTCTACCCGGCTGCTTTGTGGTTCTCCAAGGCATTTCCGGTGATGGACTGCCCAATACGATCGAATCTTGTCCCGAATATCAACCAGAAGACGAAGAAGACGACGAAGGAGCCGAGCCAATGGAAACCGAAACACCCGCTGGAGAGGAAGTACCTCCTTTGGAAGAAGACCATTTCCGACCAGACGCAAACCTCACGACAACCACCACTACAACCAACACTGCCGTGGCACCTGCTACCACCACCACCACAAACACAACCACCACCACAGCTCCTGGGGTTTCACGTATGTTAAGTGGAAATCTGGTCTTGAACCATGTGCTCGCAGCTCAACACAATACTCCTCTTGTTCTCAACAATCCCATCCTAGGACAACCCACAGCTCCAACTACTGCCACGAGACCAACGATTAACACTACGACACCCAGCAGTCCCAATTCATCGTCTCATCAGTCTCCCGACGATGCTTTTGTCGTCTTATCCTCGGGATCCTCTACCGAACCACCCCCCACACCCACCCGTACCACCCAAATTTACAGGCGTCCCAAACAAGAACAAGCCATTCAAGAATGGACCCAATCCATCCGAGAACAACAACGCAACCAACGACTCGAATGGAGACAACAACAACGACAACACTCGCAAGAACCGTTGCGCACCGAAACGGATTGGTGGTTACATTCTGATTCCGGTCAATTGTGCCTCTGGGATGCCTTGCCCCGGATCCAAGCGGGGACCGTCGTGACGGGACAAAGCCTAGGATCGTTGCCGCCAGGATCCACCGTCATGGCCACACGATTGTACACACTCGATTCGGAGTCACTTGAAGTCGTGCTAGTTGATGGAGAGGAGGAAGGAACGAATGCTGCGCCACCCCTGGCTCCATCGATTGGATGTATTCAAGTCTTGGAAGTTCAAATTTCCAATAATAATAACAACAATCCGCCACCTCCGTCACTGCAGGATGATTTGCATTTGATTACGCCTCCAGGAGACAACAACAACAACAATAATGCTAACAATGAACAACAACGACAGCGAGCGCGAACACGATCACAGCAGCAGCAGCAACAACAACAACAACTGCAACAACAACAAGCTGCCAAAATTGGATATTGCGTGTACAGCGTACACGGATATGCCTTTATGGTACCTGGGATTCCCTCTCTCTACATGGACCCACAAGTATGGTGGTGGCGTGTCACCTGCAAAGTCGGAGCCTATTTACGCTCTGGACTCGAATTGTCGTCCGACCACACGTGCACCATTCCTTTTGGATCCTTTGTCCAAGTCACACGAAAAACCGTCAATCGCATGGGACTCTCTCGATTACGGGTCGTGGCACAATCCTCCATCAAAAATGCGACCGAACCAGTCGAAGGATGGTGTTCGGAATTTTTAAATCCGCTTTCGGGACAACGAGGACATGTCGTGCAGCCATTGCCGTTTCCGGTACCCGCCGTCTACCGTGTGACATTGCCCGAAGGAGCCGTCATTCGAGAACAAGTCGAATTATCGTCGCGACAAATCGGCCACGCACCGCAGGGCACGTTACTGACCATTGTCAAGCGACAATTTTCGGAGCATCCCCAGGATCAATGCGTGGAACGATTAAAGTTGGCCGGGGGGCGTCATACCGCCGGATGGATCAGTGTCCGGCTCAATCAGCTGCCGCCCGATAACAAGTGCGTGGTGGAATTGGTCGGTGTCGATTCCCGATTTACTCCACACCATCCCGGAGACTTTCATTGGGATGTACTCAAGGCCGAATACGTGCGACAACAAGAAGAATCGGCATCCACACCCATGCGTTCGAGTGGTGACATTTCGTCCATTGGGAGTAGCAGTGGGTCGGATCATCATCATCAGCAGCGTCCGAAAAAGTCAACCACTACGTATGCTCCGTCGCGTGGTCGACAACCTACCACGGACACGTGTTTGATTTGTTTGACGGAGGAACGCAATGCCACGATTGTTCACGGAGAAACGGGGCACATTGCGTGCTGTTTGGTGTGTGCTCGTATATTAAAAGCACGAGGCGATCGAGTAAGTGTTGTGAATGGTTGGCTTTTTGTCGCGATGATGGCCCCAATCGTCTCATGTATGCTCGTTTTGCAGTGCCCAGTTTGTCGACTGGAGATTGATTCGGTTATTCAACATTTTTGGGCTTGAAGAGGTTTTGATCCAGCGAAAAGCAAAACTACACAGCATTGAGATGCCGACATTCGCATCGCAGCAAGTCGCACCGAAAGAAGGGCCACGGGTTTCTCTGGCGATCATGCCTCGCCGTCTTCACCCTCGTTTCCTTCCAAGAAAGAAAGCTGCTCGTTTTTGTTCCGCTACATCGCGCGAGAGCTATACACTACAGTAGAGGATCATTGATCATACATGCATACTTGTCATAAACCATGTACTAGGACATCGTTACGTTAGAGTTCCATGGCAAATCGCAATTCGTGTTATTTGGCGAAAAACAAAATCTTCCAACCCCTCGTGCAAAGCGAACGGGTCACCGCCGGCGGACCTACCACTTCAAAGGTTCATTTTAGTATCAACTTTTACTTGTGCGGCTGGGACTTGCTTTGGGCTAGCTAGCATTGGTATCGATCGATGCACGGCTACAGGTGCCGGATCCGCAGCGATTGAACTTGGGACACCAGCGACACCGCTCTAGGAGTGCCTTACCCCAAGCACTGAGCTAAGTCTAAGTTCTCCCCGCTGCCTGGCTGTTGGTCTGAGCAAGTGAGTGGTCTGCGGCACAGGTATGCATGTTGCTTTTCTAGCCAGCTACCTATCAGCTATCCAGCTATGGAGAGAAATAGTTCCACCATACGCAGTTTTAGGTGCACATTTTCTAGCTCGGTCTCAGCCAAGATAAGCAGATCTCCTTTGTTGCCAGTATACGCCAAAACACAGGTCCAGACACTTCTTCCCACGTGCACGCCTTGTGGGCTTGAAAAGCTTGTCTCTAGCAGTGCATTCATCGGCATGGATCACAGCTGCATCCACACAGTGAGTTGCCTTGGCACACATTCGTGTTGGTCGTTTTGGCAGTACAGCCATGAGCTTCATGGCATTTCCTTTCATAACCACGCATCATGCCACACAGCTCAATAGGGATGCTGCCAGACAAGGATGTATTGGTGACTACTAGGGTCTTCAACTTGGTCAAGGCAAGGAGCTCTGTGGGTAGTGTTCCAGACAAGCCTGTGTCTTGCAGTTGTAACTGCAGAAGGTTGGACATGAGACCAATCTCACTTGGAATGGTGCCAATGACTCTATTCCCATTCAAGAAAAGCACATCCAATGCAGTCAGGCTTGAAAACAAACCTGGTGGGAGCTCGTCCTCTAGCTGGTTGGAACTGATGTCTAGCCAAGTCAAGTCTGCATGAAAAAAGTACACGGATGGTGAACTAAGCTAACGGTTTTGCCAAAACTTCCCTGACTAGAGGACTTACTGCTTAGCTTTGATAATTCTGGTGGAAGGTGGCCTGAAAGAGAATTATCCCGTAGGTTTAGAGAAGCCTATGAAAAAGAAGAAAGGGCAGCAAAGAAACTGTAAGCATATCTCTTTCTAGTGAACCAATCTATCTGATAGCTTTACTTACTAGCTGTGTCAATTGCCCAAGTTGGCTTGGAATCGACCCTTGAAGGTTCAACTCTTTAAGGTACAACATCGTAAGCTTGGACATCCTTGCAATTTCAGCTTGATGTACAGAGATTAGTGAAATTGAGATAGATGCCTTTCTCTTGCAACAAAAGATAACTTACTGGGTATTTGGGCATCGGCATCATCAGCCGTGTTGGTTAGCATGAGCCACTCAAGTTGCGGAAAGCTTTCAACAACTTTGGGCAGAACTGCCTCCATGGCTAGTAGAGGGCAATCGTGTATTCCAAAGTATCTCAAGTTTATTAGTTTGAATAGTTCTGAAGGGACTGTGCCTGGTGACGGTATGTAGAGTTCAGCATATTAGCGATCACAAATGCATGCTAAGTTGCAACACACAGTAGAAGCGTACCTGTCAGCTGGGTCATGACCATGACCACATGTGTTAGGCAACCTAAATTGCCCAGTTCCGTGGGAACAGTTCCAAAAATTCCAGTCCCCCCAAGCTCAAGTGACCTCAAATCTGACAGGAGACCCAGCTCTGTAGGAATTGTACCTGAAAGTTCTGTATTGGATGTTCGCAAAACAGTCAGCTTCGATAGAAATCCAATTTCCGTTGGGATCTGCCCTTTCAATTCCATGTTCCCTGACAAATCCAGAAGCTCCAAATCTGCACTCAAAAGGGATAGCTCTGGTGGAATGGTTCCATCTAGCTTGTTTCCAACAAAGGACAAAGATTTTATATGCCCAGAATCATCACACTGCATGTAGCGAGGATTAAATGATCGTTGTTCCCAGTTGCACTCATGTACTTCCCAGTCTAGCCAGCCATGATGATTCACCCAAAAGTCTCCCCTAGTGGAGAAGAAGAACGTAGCCAAAGCAAATCTTTGGGTCATTCTCCATTTTGGAACTTGTGCAAGGCTCGTTCTGTTGCTGACAAGCCACTCATATGCATTGGACTGAGGGGACCTTGGGTGTTCCCTGATGGCATTCACCGTGTAGTTCGGTAGATTGAGCGTGTCCAAAAAGGGATTTGGCGCTTGGGTTGGACCTGGAGCTGCTGTAGGAATACGGATAGCTCCAATATTGTTGCTTTGCCTTGATTCACTGGTGGTACTGGTTCCTCCGTCTGCACTGATGAGGAAAACCACAACAAATATGAAAATTCCCAGCAGAAGCACATTGAGCTCAACCGAAAACCCAAGACACAATCGTTGCCGCCAGTAATGTTTACTCCTTTTGAAAAAATATTCAGTACTGGGCAATGAATCTGTGTCCTGTATATCCAAGCCACTGGCAACAGGAGGATTACTTGGAATTCTGCCATCTTCGCTCTGCTGGTTCTCTGTAGCAACTTCATTGCGTTGGGCATCCTGATGATTGGTTGGGAAACCATCCATGTGGAAAGCCCCTGGGATTCTTCTTTGTTGTGGGGTCCTTGTTGGGATAGGTTCCGGTAGCTCCAACAGCTGCTCGAACAGATCCGGACCAAAAACACCTCCTTCCGCAGCCACGGTAGTGACTACTAATTCTATGTGGTTGGTAGTTTTGTTTTGAAGGCGGGTAAGTTCAACAGAGCCCGTAGCAGTTTGGTTGGAGTGGATGTCATCAGTACCGGTATTTATATTTGCGGTGGCCGACAACGAAACAGTGTCTTCCATCATCTCGACACCCGACCGTATTGCAAGGGCATCATTATGTTGCCGGTTTTCTGCTGGTGTCGGCAACCTCGAAGTCGCTAGATCAGGATCGGACATATCAGTCTTCGCAGAAGTTGCCCTTGTTTCTTTACTATCAAAGTCGCTTATTTGCTCACATGTGTATCTGCTGACGATGCATCGGCGACAGGGAAGATAGGCTCGATCCCTGCTCTATCAAACCCCCTTCCTTTCAGCGCTATGCGCGATACCGGTACGTGATCGGAAAGGCCGAACAGCTGCCTCCGCAAAAAGGAATTTGACGTAGCCAGCACAGCCGGCTGACGCTGCTCAAGGAACAGGACTAAATGAAAGGCACCGGAGCTGGTAGAACTCTCCGACGTCTCAGTTCAGTGGGTGAAAATCTTTAACAGTTAGTTGGCCATGTAGCCGGTCACCACCGGCGGGCCTACTTTAAAGGTTCATTTTACCCTCAACTTTCGCTTTTGCCTGTGCGGCTGTGATCCTTGTACTAGCTACCGGTAGCTAGCATTGGCATAGATGTCCCACCACTGATGCCCTGCTATGCCCAGCAGAGCCCCCCCCCTCGCTCCTTAACTCATCTAGTTAGAACTATTTTGATGATAGATGTACAGTTACAGGTGACGGATCCAAAGCAATTGAACTTGGGCAAGGAGACACCAGCGACACCGCACTAGAAATGCCTTACCCCAAGCACTGAGCGTAGATCCGCAACAACTCTGCAATACACGGCTCTTAGCCTTATTCGCGACTCGATCCTAGATAGGGTTTGAGTTCGACTCATGACTGAGTCTCTCGTGAATAGTCATTTGAGACAGGGTTCTCAATGACCGCGCTAGTCATACTAGGTCGATGATGAAACATCGCTCTAGATATTTAGCCAGCGTGGAGTACTTCCACGCTACTAGATCCAGGCTAGACAAACCTTCCACGCGTTCCGTTTTAGGATCGTGGAGAGACGTAGGATTACTACCACAACCTGCTCTATCACACTTTATAGTCTCCCGCGGGGAGCCAGATCTACGACCCTTGGATGATCTCTCGTTTTAGTTTTCATAGCTTTTAATCTCTCTCATAACTTTCATTCTCAAACTCAAAACACTCGAAAGATCTTTACACTACTTTTAGCGTAGTGCATTTTTTTAACAAAACACAATAGCTTTCAGCACCCTCAACCTATTCCTTACCATGAAGATGGCTAAGGAAAGCATGCGTTCCGCAACTTCGAAAAACAGTTGCGTGACAAACCCATTCTTCCTCTCGTCGACCAATGACGGAGAAAACGTTATCGACGATACTCGTGCAACCACTTGCAAACTTCGCAACCATGTGCCAAGCGCAAATCAGAAGATCTGACAATGAGGACAACCTCTATCAATTTCAATCACTTGGATGGAGAATCTCTATCTGAGGATTAGGCCAGGATGATGACTCAACGGAACCATGTTCCGATTTCTCATACCAAAGTGATGAAGATATCTCACTAACTAGTAAACAAGAATTGTTTGCAACTGATGAACTCTACGGCAAATTAGATGATTGCCTAGAAGCTGCTCAACTGACTCTGATGATCTATTTAGCATTCGTTAACCTCGTCCGTGGCCAACCACCTCGTAAACGTCCGCAAGACAAGAGACCTCAACCCATCGTCTATGTTAGATTTAAACAGCGAGAAAAAGGAAACCAAAACCCGTTACACTCCGTGCTTACTGATACAGGAGCAACCGGAACCTTGATTGCTCAACTCCTATGCTAAGAAATTACGCATGAAGATCTTGGGCGTCCAAACGATGTGGACTACCCTGCAGGAGAATTAACTCACGAAGTGGGGTGCTCCCCGAAGATGGTGGATCTACACGTCACCAAGAGCTTGGGGGCGTATGACATGATCATAGGTCGAGACATTCTCTCTGACTAGGATTCAAGTTCGATTTCATTACCATGTCAGTGGAATGGGAGGCGCATCTATTCTATGAAAGACAGCGACACCAATGAAGAAGAAAACTTTTTCATTCCTGATCCTACCGCTGTTGATGACAGTGCGGATCGTCTCAAGAAGATCTTGATGCGAAATACGAACAGCTGACTTAAGGCAGGTTTGCTAAAGCCAAGATCAGTTAAACACGGAAGAGAAGAACAGCTTCATCCTTACTGACGAAGTACTTGACCTTATTCGATGGTACTTTAGGAAGTGGCAGATGGACGACTACGAGTAGAACTTCTCCTGATGCTAAACCTATCATGCCAGGCTTATCCTATTCCACGCGTCTACCAACACTCTTAAGATGGAGGTTGAAGTCTCTGCGAAGCAGGAGTACTCAAC